>DVZL01003104.1:0-14393 GCA_018236625.1 Lasaia peninsularis
TTTTAAATAAAACAAAAATATATATATATATATATATATATATATATATATATATATATATAATATTTTAACATCGTGTTAGATTTGATGTTTATTTTCAGAGTACCTTTGCACAATATTTCGTTGACTTTTGTTCCATACCAAAAGACCGCCTTTGTGTATCATATTTTAGTCTCCAAAGTTTTAATTTGTTTGTTTGTTTCTTTTGTATTTTTTGGTACACAATAAAGAGTTATCTATTCTATACAAACCGACTACGTGTATACTGATTTAGTTAAGGCCTTAAGTGCATCACTTATATTCACGTAGTGAAAATTTAATCAAAATTAATTAGAGTGTTTCATAATGCTGATAACCAAACATGCAAACCTATAAGCATAACATTTATTTTTTAAGATTCCGTACGCAAAAGCTAAAACGGAACCCTATTACTGAGATTCTGCTGTCCGTCTATTTCTCTGTCTTTCAACAGGTTGTATCTCGAGAACCGTGTCAGCTAGATCGTTCAAATTTTCACAGATGATGTATTTCTATTGTCGATATATCAAGAATAATAAAAATGGAATAAACTAATCACAAAAACGTGATTTATTTGCAGTTTTTATAGATAATGGTACGGAACCCTTCATGCGCGAGTCCGTCTCGCACTTGACCGGATATTTATATAATAAACACTATATCTTTAGGAATACTCGCAAGTTATGTTGAATTTTTCCTCAGTCGGTATATCTTGAACAAACTGACAAAAAAATCAACTTATCCTCCGAGTTTGACTTTAAGCATGCCTAAATATATAGAGCGATAGACACAACACTTACCGTCCTTTATGTTTACGTAGTTGAGTAAAAAGAATATTATTATAGTTATATTTGAACATTATTCAACAATAAAAAACGTGAAGGTCACATAATATATTTCTGAATAAAGTTGTATTCATTACAAGTTTCAGTGACATCAAATGGACTAGAATAATAAATTGACTACTACGCTGTTGCTAGAAACTTCCACGTGACTAAAAAAAGCCGGCCAAGTACGAGTCGGAAGGGTTCCGTATATTATCTATAAAAACGGCAAAAGAATCACGTTTGACTAATGGGAGGAATAACATACAACAAAAAAATATAACAGGCGAATTGAGAACTTCCTTTTTGAAGTCGGTTAAAATGAAGTTTACTGGGTGGGGAAGTATACTGATTATACAAAAATTAATTTTCTTAGAGAGAAATTAAATAAAAAACGATAAATTTCTTTCCTTCAGCCTTTCTTTGAGAGATCAGCAATAACTAAACTTTTGCAAAAATGATTTCGATGAAACATAGCTAGTTTTGGATAAAGCGGCATAGAAATAATGAAGTTTATCGAAGAAAAAGTTAATAATAAAACGTCGTGTTGCTGGATTGAATGACTTGATAGTTTATTTCATGAAAAATCCAAACAAAAGAGACCATTTTTATAGTTATTTATAATAGTATTAAAATACTTATAAAGACACGTGTTCATTGTTCATACGTTCTTAATATATGTATTAAATTCGATCGAAACTACTGACGGAAAAATACAAATATCTAACTATCTAAAAAGCCATTTACATACCTACACTCGAAAGTCGAAACTTTTCAATAAAACTTGTCAATACATAAAATTATAATATCTTAGAAGGCATGACATTACAAAATGTGAATTTTATCTTGCAATAATGGACTTATTTTAATAGATTATGTAGCAATGGGACAAAACTATCGACATTTAATCGATAAGAAAGAAATTAAAAACCTTTTCATTTGAATCCTCTGTAGCTCAAAGCAAAAGCAGAAAAAACATCTTCAGCGAAAGACGAAGGGCACCGGTAAAGTACTGCTTAAAGGAGAAAGTTTTTCTTTATATGAAAATTTGTGAAAATACAAACGTAAAATAAATCCTCTCGACCCTACGGAATTCTTGCAAAAACATATTTGAAACAGACAATCATAATAAAGCCTTACTAAATCCTACCTGCCTACTAAATTATTCAGGAAAATTTATTTTCGCCTGATACAATCCCTAAACTTAACTCACTCGCGACGAATCTTTACTACTAAAACATTTAGTACCTACACATTTTCTGAATAATCCTATTAAATGAGTCGTCTATAATAATAAAATGTAACATGAATTCTAAGGGTTTACGATGTAATAATAGTTTACCGCGTATCTTTTTACGCGGCCCTAGAAAATCCCAAAAAAAAATAAGAATGAGGTGGAAGGCAGACGCAGAACACCCGCTGCGTATCCGAGACACTTTCGCCTGCGTTCGACAACTGTCGGCCACCTCCGTTCCCACAGCTGACCGAACCAATACACGACAGAAATAGAAAGCGATAATCCTACGCGCGGGAAAGAGACAGGCGACCCGCGCAAGTCACAACGCCGCCATCATTTCTTTCCAGTGCTCGACTTCACCGTAGTGACAACGTTTTGTATTTCGCGAAAGCATCATCATTTTTATATGTGAAAATTATATGTTAAGTTTCATAAATATATTCGTTCGTGTATAAAGGTGTTGTATGTGAATAATCGTTATAAAATTATGTGTTTGTGTAGCCTAGAATGTGACGTGTAAAAATACAAGTATGTCTGGCGTAGTCACATCTGTTGTCAACATGAAATAAGCAAGGATTATGCAAGTTGGAATGAAATTTGGAGGAATATTAGGTAAATGACGTATTTAAAAATAATTTCCGTAAAGATTTTGACGGCATTCAATTAACGTTTAGACGTTTTGAAACACGTAACTTGAAGGTGAATTAAGCTCAGTTCTACTATCTAAAATAGATAGTCTACAACTTACCGTTGTAGACAATTACTTGGTGATTGAGAAATAAGACAATCTTAATTATTATCAATTATATAGATTGACTGCAAAGTTTTTTTATTAATATAAGTTGAATACGTGTTTTTTCTTAAATTACAAGTCTTACGTAGTAAGTAGTAGTACTTAAATGTATTTAAACAATGGCCAGAAATAAAATGGAATTAGAACAAAGAATTACTTAGAAAAATACATTTGATATTTATTTAATTAATTAAATTATGTAGATTTAGTGATTTAGAACAACTATTTATAAGAAAATATCTAACCTAATATACCTATAAAGTTCAATTCATATTATTTTAGTTGAAAAATAATCAGAAATATGATATATGATCTATTTTTATTTCAATATATAATATTAAATAATTTAATATTTATAGCATTAAATACATTTATCATGTTAGCAAAACTTTAAATTTTTTATTTACTAAACTTCTAAAATTGCTTCAAACTACATATAAGTTTCAAAAAATAATTGCAATTTAAAAAATAAACCAATACAAATAACTATTTGAATTTTCTTTGAACACTATTTTTCATAAATTTAATAGGATATTATATTAGCTTAGTGGACAAACAGTAAATTCTAATAAATGCTATAATTGAACTGTACAGTACAATGTGCATTGCTGTACTGACATAATATGATAAAAAAATCTCATCCTTAATATACTGTACAAAATGGTAAACTATCTGGTTAGGTCGTTTTGCAGTCTAGAGGATATAGTAGCCTGAAAAAAATAATATGATAAGAGTTCATAGGCCACGGTTGTCTCTTACCATTGGAAAAGCTACGTGCTTACTCTGTCATCTCATTATTTAAATGAAAACTAAAACAAAAATTACATATTACTACAAAAATACATACTAACTTTCACATTTATAATATTAGTAAAGATATGTGATTACACGTTATCAATAAGTAAACATAGTAAGCTTACACAAACTTATCTTTTATATTGCAAAACATAAATATAATTGCTAACATTTTCATATTACTATATATAAATTTATATATAAGACAAGACAATAGGCTATAAAGGCAATATTTACATAGATAATAAATTTTCATACTTCAGTGTGATACAGAGTATATAGATACAATATTTTTTAAATCTTTGCAAAACACAAATTTAGCATATATATAGTGTTAATTTATCTCGACATTTTTTTTTAATAAATAAATAAAACAATATCATCTCCAAAAGGATAGTCTGGGGGACAGATGCAACCCCGGCAGTATGAGGTCCCACTATGTAACAGATATCAAGTCTGTCACCATATTGGCCCAAATTCAATGTCAGGCAACTTTGTGTTTTTCAGATAAACTAAAAAACTTACAAGAACGAGTTACCCTACCCGGGAATCGAGAGACAGACCTTATGAATTTAAATTATATACCTACTCTACTCGAGCACAGAGGCATTAAAATTCACTATTAAAATTAAAAGCATGTTTATTAATGTTTCAAAACAATAAGACTCAAATTCACATATTAAACCATCTTCATTGTCTTAAGTCCAAAATAATCTTTAAGAAAATATTAAAAAAGAAAATTTTAAACATCAAAGCAGTAATTATCTGTGTCATGTTAAAGTTCAACATTGTTCACACACAGTTTCAATTAATGCATAATCTAGTGAGTTACATACACATTAAAGATACAAAACTCTGCAATTTGCTTATGCTGAAAATGATAACACACTAACTCGACATTGTGGATTTGACATAGTTTTACATTATACCCATAAATACTAAAAGTTATAAAAAAACGAATTTTTTAATTTATATTTATTTTAAGATACACTTTTACTACAAAAGATGAATAAAAAACTTTGATAAATCTAATAATCTGAATAGTTAATCCAGGTAAAATAAAAAATTGTAATGTTGTAATATGTTATTTGATATGTTATTATTAGGCAATCAGTCAATTGTTCAGTCTACACAGTTCTATCAAATACAAATCGAATTATTATGAAGAAGAAAAATTTGTTTGTTTGTAATCAATACTAAATATCACCATTAGAAAGCCACATTGTCCAGCAGAAATATCAAGAAGTAAAAATAGTTATTATATTTTCCAGAGCGACAAAGCCATTGGAAACTCCTTATAATTACACACCTGTTCCTTCAATACTTGCTTCTAAAAAGTTTTTATTGAACCTTACATAAAAATTGTAAAACAGACACTACTCAAAGCTATCAATAAAAAAAAGATTATGACAGCTTTTACAATTTGAAAGAACATCTGAATAACAATAAACTAATTGCTATTGTTTTGTATGTATGCGAAAATGGAAGCTATTGTTATAAGACTTTATCTTGTTGCAATAGAAAATGAAACTGAATTTAGTAGAATCAGAAATTAAATTATCTAACCATAGGCAGTATATTAGACTGCAACATCAAAACTGAATTTAGATTGGAATAACACTATTCTTTTATAACTGTCTCTTATAATCTGAATGTTGGTCTGCATCACAACTACTGAATCTACTATAATTGACGATAACAATTAATTGTTAAATGCCATCAGAGTGGGTCACAGATTTTATAAAATCAAACTAGATTCAAAAAATTAACAAAATTAATCCAAAAAACCTAGTGTTACTTGTTTTTATAAGTAGGAATAAAACATAAGAATGTTTTTAATAACTATATAAGATTGTCTATATAAAGAAGCTATAGACAGTAATATAATTAAACTATTAGGAACTACTGCCGCTGTATTAGGTTAAAGTACACTAATTGTCATGTGTAATAGTAACATACAAAAACATCTAATGTAATAGTTTGTTTAATTATTTGCAATGAAAATTAACACAGTTAAAGGTTTTAAAATAAATGTACTATGTAATTTCATATAGGTTTCAGTTTCCTTGGTTGACTACTACTACAAGTAAATAAAAAAACACATATCCTAGATAGGACTAGATCAGAGGATTAAAAGTACCTGTAATTATCTTAAATATTATTTTCTTTTGTTTCAGTCAATAAGACTATGAGGGTTGTAAAATAATGCAGCGGCTGCACAAAATATTGACGCTGGCAATAATTTGCGCAGCTGTAGAGTATACTGTAGGGGCATGCCCCTCAACCTGTAATTGCACATTAACTAGCCTAATATGTTCCGAAACACCAGTACCCGGCAACAGGCTGACCCGGGCGAATCTAACAATCAACGGATACGAACTGGAAGAAATCATTTGGACTAATTCAGGCATTACTTCCATAGAACCGCAAGCATTTGAAGAATTAAATAATCTTCAACACATCGATCTGAGCAGAAACGAAATAAAAAGGACTGAGCACGGGCTATTTGCGAGACTGACTCATTTAAAATATGTTAATATTTCGAGAAACCACATCAATGATATACCCAGATTTACTTTCGCTGATTTGGAAAATCTAATCATTTTAGATATATCGCATAATAGGCTGAAAGTGATACCTTTTCAGCTGTTTGGGCCAATGACTAATTTGGAGTATTTAGATATATCTTACAACGAAATTGCTACTTTCTTAGATTATTTTTTTAAACCCAATCGCCACCTAAGAAAACTGTTCCTAAACAACAATAGCCTAGTCGAAATTACATCTAATTCTCTAGTCAATTTGAAGGAATTGGAGAAATTGGATATATCTAGCAACTATTTAAATTATATACCTAAATATATATTCGATAACTTAGAACAATTAAGAGAATTAAATTTTAGCTACAATAATTTTCAAAACATATCACAAGATGCTCTTAAATATTTATTTGAGTTGAGGTGGCTCAACATGGGTGGAAATAGACTGAAAGCGTTGCCTCCAATGCTCTTCCAAAATAACGAAAACCTAATAACGCTCTACCTCGATCAAACAGAAATTACGGTTATACATAATACTAATTTTAAAAACTTAAATAATTTGCAAGAACTGTATATAAGAAATAATAGAATGTTACGTGAAATAGAACCTTTTGTATTTCAAGATACGCCATCGATAACATCTTTGGATTTAAGTGGAAATTCATTAACTTATTTACCTCAAACTTTGAATCTATTAGAAAATTTGAGAGATTTACGGATAGGAGGGAATTCGTGGTCTTGTGATTGTCGAATGGCTTGGTTCGGAAGTTGGGCTGAATCGCGAAAGGATATAATAAAATCAGATTTAAGTTGTCGTCTCACGTATCCGAACGACATGTTAACTATATTAAATAACACAAATTGCAAGCCTCCTCATCTCATAAAGAGCAGTCCTCTAACATTACACAGATTGCAGACGGACGCTTTTTTAGAATGTAAGTTCGAAGGCCACCCGGCGCCGTCCATAACTTGGATAACGCCCACGAGAGATGTATTTCACTGGAACCCAGAACCATCAATTCCCGATATATTTCATAAACACGGGATCGCCCACGACCAGTATTATCGTAGCATAGATTACAGTAAATCAAGAGTAAAAATACGAGAAGACGGCTCTTTGCTGATCACAGATATTCATAGAGAGGACAGTGGAACGTATATATGTTTGGCGACAAATCCAACCGCAAATGTAACTGTAGAAGTTGTACTAAATATTGATCCAATAACTATGTTTGAAATAAAGATATATAGTTTGATTTGTGGTGCGATATGTGCAGCAGCATTCTTGGGGCTAACTTTACTAGTTCAGGCACTACGTTACATATTTTACAGGTGGGTATTAATTTTCATTTATTTAAAGTAGAGTACGTAAAAATCAAATATGTCCCAGACCACTATGGTCTTTATCAGGTATTATATATTATCGTTATAATGTATATCATGATAAAAATGTTAATATCTTTTTTATATATAAACTAAGGTTAGACAAGCTTACATTTATTTATTGTTTTTTTATAGGTTTCGTCTCGTGGAAACCTGCTGTAGCTGTTGTGCTTGCGTCAGTCGAGATGCACCTCGGACGCGGCAAATTTACAGCATGTTGGATAACATTGAACAATATAAACGACTACAACTGGAGAAACTTAGGGAGAACTACGCAGTTCAAGTGAGTGGTCACTATTTCGTAGTAAAACTTGATTAAAAAATTGATAGCGTTAAATTTACATATTTAATTTTATGGAAATTATTCTGCTTGTTGGCGTCAGAAGCTGAAAAAAAACAAGCATAACTTTATTTTGATGACAACTACAAGTAGACACCAAATGTGTGTCTAAAACTACTATTAGCTAAACAGCACCTAACACGTCATCAAATATAATTAATTTCGTATTACAGGTTCATCGAATAAAGGAAAATTGCACACAGCAGATGGAATGGATTCAAAGTAGTTACTCAACCCAAGCAACGCATCTGCGCAACATCAGGGACATAGGAACAAACCACCTGACTGCAATGCGTGACCAATATTATGATCAGGTAAACTGTATTTTATTTTGGATTATTACTTATTAATATCAATGCTATTAAAAGTTATCGATACACTCTAATAATAAATACGATATTGATTTTGTTTGTTTGTCCTCTATCGGCGTGAAGGAGCGATGTTATGGTATTTTTTGTATGAAGCTAGGTTGCTTTTAAGCGAATTTATTCCAATGTCGAAACGGATTCGCGTTTGAGATCTAAATTACTTCAATACGCGAGCTAAGGACAAAATCAAGTGTAAAATGGAGGAAAGTAAGTTTGTGATACATAGCACTCAGTAGTCTCTGTAATAATTTTCGGAAATTAGTTTGAATATACAATGTATACTATTGTTATAATGTTAACTAGCTGTTGCCCACGGTTTTAGTCGTGTATTAGTTATTTAGTTTCTCCCTTGTGAATCCCTTGAAGTATGGAATTAAAGACTATTCATCTTAGATCGTGTAAGGTATAGTTACGAAATTTAATGAAAATCATTTTAGTAAGTTTATCTCGAATATACATTGCGAAACAAAAATACTTGTTGTTTAGACGTCTACTCACACAGCGTTAGTGACTAACAATAATAATTATAACTCAGGACGTACCAAGTTTAACATTTGTTTGACCACATGTATTCAAAAAATAGAAACTAAATTCTGCTTAACCATCGTGATACAGTTTCTGCTATCAAGGTTTTAATGAAGCCTACGTTTATTATAGTATAGAATTATACTATAGATTAACCGAAGAATAAAGGGTCTTAGTAGTAATGTTATGCTCCAGTTTGGGAGGAGTAGTAGGAACTTTTTATGGGATAATACTACAGCGAACAAGCACAAGGCGCTCCGTGACCTATAGATACCGTAAATGTTATAGGTGCGTCACCGTTCTGTGGCCGGCCTGTCAGGCCTGATGGGTCAGAATTCGTAAATCCGTCTGCTTGTTTGAAATTCGTCAATGTTTATGACAATAGGTTGGCCGGGAGTCGTAATTAAGCTGGAAATTGACTAAAGTAATAAACCATGGTTATTACATAGACTATCTATTCCTTATCGGAAAATAAGTTTGATGTTTATTTTTTTGTATATATTGAAGTTTATTTTAGCTCGCTTGCGTATGTAAAATAATTTTGCGGCCGATTTCTTGCGATTATCGTCGTTTCAAGTAGATAGTAGTAAGATTTTAAACAGACGCAAACATTTTTGAAGCTCAATCGTAGGAAATGCATTTAACCATCGTTTTATTCTTCAGGTTAAACGTGTCCGGGAATACTCTACCTGCCAATTAAATTGGGTACGAGAGAATTACGTTTTCCAAAGAAACAAGATCAGAAAATTCAGTGCTCATCAAATATTGAGACTCCGCGAGTCTTACAAATACCAACAGCAAACTCTAAACAAGGTGTTGGAAAATTTACCAAGTTTATACTTCGAGAACTGTCGCAGCGGGTCATGCGGGCGCAGTGACTCTATGGCATTCGATCCTGACGTGGAAGTTATAGACATGTACCTCAAAACTAAAATAGAAAAGCTTTCGAAACTACCAAATCCAATATTAGATGACGAAAGCAAGATATCAGTATACTACACTCCCACCGAAAGGTCTGTCAACTCTCGAAGAAACTCGCCTGTCATTATACCAGAAGGGATCCATATTAATATGATTGAACGTGCGCCTCCTCCCCGACTTTTAGCAATGATCAAACCGTTGCAACCGGCGCCACCTCCAACTATTGACTCTACGTTTTCTTTAGAATCTCCTATACCAACTAGAAGTTCGCTCAATGTAAAACCAAAGTATCCCGAAGACGTGAAACCATCAAGCGAACCTTTACTTGGTCACCGAGAAGTGTTTAAAGAAAGAAAAAAGCGAAGTAGTCACATAGCAGCTAGTATGAGTTCTCCAGAACTCGGAGTTTTAGAGAAAGATGGTGACAAGGACCAAGCAAATGTATTATTGGCAGTGGAGTTTACAAAGCCGGAGTGTCAAGTGAAACACGCGGCTGGACAATTGGTTTGTGGAGAATGTGCTAAATTGTGTGAAAATACACCTTTGTAGTATAGGCTTTTAACGCGGGTGTTCAAAATCTACGCGTTAAAGGCCCGGTCAGGCCATCGTCCTAATGACATACAACTCTGTGATTATAGTAATTCACCATCCTATGTATGATACGACATATCTTGCCGTGAGTTGTCAGACGCTGTCGAGTTGTGACGTTCTATTTGTGTCGATTATGCCGCGCATCTTTTCTTCTCTGATTATCTCTATGATGACGCTATCTTCTCTGATTGCAACGCAAATGAAAGAGACGGAATTTTAAATGAGACATATGTACTTATTCACATGTGAAAAAGTATATATGTTTCTCTTTTAAAATATGAATATGTGGAAGTTTCACCAAGCGCCAACGATGAATAATATAGAATATATTGAATATTTTAGTTTCATTGGAAAAAGATAGAGACAAATTCAGTCGATGTGCAGCAAAATCGGTAGCATTGTCGCTCATGAAATTGTTTAATCAGCTGAGGTGACTAATTCTCCAAAGTTTTGTGACATTAAATGTATGTGAGGTTAGATATTCGTTACGGGACGTTCGGTTATGGATAATGCTTGTACTTCTAAGTAAGCTGTGATAGAGTAGATTTGAATTATGTATTAGCATTGTCATTTCTTCTAGTGTTAAGCGGAGAACGGTTCGAATTGGGGGATCGTTTAATTAAGTGTTCTGTGGGTATTAAATCATGTACATAAATCCGTTTATTTCAATCATTTTCCTCCATTTTGATGTACTTTTAGGATATACTATCATATGCATTTTATATTTGTTTAACTTAGAATAACGTGAGCTGTAAGGAAGTTGTTGATGTTAATTGTTGCGTGGTTCTGGTACGTTGGTATATCATCATATCCACATTTCACTCTGTCCAAGTAACCTTATTGTACATTCAAACAGGTCCATCAAACTTGCATATTTGTATCGGATTTTATATTTATATTGTATGTATGAAAATTGTTTTGCCGTATCAGTCTTGAGTGATATGCCAAATGCAAACCAGCAATGATTATTGTATAACGTTTCTTAATATGAAATATACAAATATTGTTGAAATTTTTCTAAAATATTATAAACAAGAGTAACTAGGAAATCATGAAGAATAAATTATTTTTCAATGTATTTCTTTGTTTTATTGATCACTAAAATTTTGAAAAGAAATAAAAGGTTCTGGTAGGTTATTTTGTAGAAATAAAAAACTTTCTTTTGCACGTAGTTTGGTCCGCCTTTTATTTATTTGCTCTCACTTTTTCTCAATTTCTCACAATTGGCTAATCGGGCTGTCGGTAGAATAAGTCCGTTTTTGGTTAGTAGCGCCATCGCGTTGTAAAATTGATTACGATTCTGAATTTAAAACATGAGTCCTAGTAGATAATATGTAGTTCATACAAACTTTATCCTCTCTACTTATTATTTACTATTTTTCATGGGCGTAAGCAACTGATATTAGCCAAGTTTGATTAATTTGCATTACCTACGGTCAAACTAGACATAGGCCATTATAAAGTCATACCACTTGTGCACTTTAACTATACAGAATGCGACCAAAAGTGGCTGCAATTTTACTCAATATGAACAATAAATTTAACAACTGAAAAATCTTCGTCAACTTTTTCTCTCAATTAAAAACTCTTTTATACATGTTATTGGTCAATCAGATTCATGGCAAAGCATTCTTATCTACTTGCATACATTACTTACCGATAGCTATGAATGCTTTTTCTCTCCATCAATCATTACAGTTACGCGCCACAAACACAGTATTCACTTCGCCTCGCACTATTAATTTTACGTTGTATAGTACATGCTTTGAAACACTAGATAAACGTTATTCACATTTATGCAGCCAAAACTTTTTTTTATTGTATTTCTTTAGAATGTACAATATGAAGTCATCCATGAATATCGTGTATCCACATCCACAAATTCGTTCCTTGTTATTACAGGTCATACTTGTAACACTTCTCCGCTCTCGTGTGATATTATAAGATTCACAATAATAATTACTACATACAACCAACTATACAATAAATAAAACGATTTCAAATTTTCGTATTTTAGATTTTATTGTGTGACGTCACAAGGCTAACCCTTGCTCCTTGTCACACAATATCAATTTTCGTTGGCCTCCCCCTCCCCTTCCCACCGCTTAAGAGTGTGTTTATGGATCAATCATCGTAAATTCGGTAAATTAGCTATATAAGTAATTTTTTATCGAATGTAAAGAAGATAAACAAAGCTAATCATGCGCGCCTATGCTTTTTATGAGGTGAGCGCATGAATCATTTAAATCTATTATATATGTTTACGATGTATTACAATGTTTACAATAATAATTACTTAAAAAAGGTAAATGTCTTCTATCTTTCAGACAACGAAGTGATTTATTTTTAAGTTATTGAACCCTAGAAAACTAATAGGTAATGTATTTATGTCGAACATGGGCAACGTGTCGTAGTAACGATTACTTTAACCTTTTACTATGTACGTTTTTTATTTTATTTTTTTATAGGATAAGGAAGCGAACAAGCCACAGCTCTCTTGGGTAAGAGACAACCGTGGCCTAAAGACACCATAGATGTTGTAGGTGCGTCGCTATTCTGTGGCTATATCTATGTTCGCTTTTTAAATAAAAACCGCTGAAACGGTTTACGTGAGTAAATTGTTATTCCCTAAACTAAATAACTTGAATACACGAGCAATTTTATATTTTATATTATGTACAATCAAACAATAAAGTTTGTGCAAAATTAGATTAACTGAGAACAGGAAGTTTAGAAAGCTAGTATTTCATACACGAAGGTATAATATGGACATTACACTTATTATTAACGAAGATCCATCCCGAATTTGTAGCATTACCAACTCTTTTTAAACTGGTCAAACTGTCTTTTAGCTTTTTGTGTCGATAGAGTCAAAACAAGCCAACAAACAAGATTTTGTGAAATAGATGTTACTATCGGGTCAGATAGATATAATCTCCGAGACAAATTAATATCATTTAGCTTCGTGATGTCATATAATAGATTAAAAATATTGTATAAATATTGCCATGTGCTTGTCATGCACACTTTATTTGTGTAACTCTGTTGTAAAACTGAAAAAAGATTACTCGTTTTGTCTTCAGTTTTACTGAAGGTGAAACATAATCATAATATATAGGTCAAAGTTGACCAATTGGCGACAATTAGTATTATTATTTAGTTTGTATTACTACTTGATCATGCATTTTTATCTAATGTCCAGTAACATGATTACTAAATACTAAACAAATCATGTAATTAAATAAAACAATGCATGTTTTGTAAAACATCGTTTATTGAACTCAACTAATTGTGAAAATTAGCTTTCTACTCAGATATTTATAATATAGTTAACACCCAAAAACTATATTCCCGTTAAATATGTACTAAATCTAGCCAACGAAAAATAGACTTAAAATTCGCATCTGAATCAAAAGATAAAATTTAGAAATATACATTTTTATGACATAACCTAAAATTAGAAGCCTTCATACCAGAAAATATTCAATTGTCTCTTGTACAGTTCACTAATTACTTAAATAATCATTTAACATAAAATATTGTATGTATTTCAAGTCCGTATTCTATTAGCACGACAAATACAAAAAGTAAATTCCAGGTCTATTCAAAAATACGCTTACTTGTTATAAGTCGCATGGGTAGGTAATATTTTTTGGCAGAATATCACAACTACACGCCGATTATCTATATAATATACTAGCGGCCCGCCCCGGCTTCGCACGGGTATACTATACATGTTATATAGGTACATAAAAACCTTTCTTTTGAATCACTCCATCTATTAAAAGAAACCACAACAGAATCCGTTGCTTAGTTTTAAAGATTTAAGCATATATAGAGACAGAGAAACTGATTTTGTTTCATAATATATGAGCCGCGCGGCAACCTGCTTCATAGATGTGCATGGTTTCGCCGTGAGAGTCGTGCGACACATACAGGCCGGCAGCCATCATTCCCTATATAAGTATATATTAATCTATGCATCATTCATTTTAATACCAATTACAATTTTAAATTCGTAATATCTTTTGAATGGATTGTCCGATTGGAATAAAATA
>DVZL01003105.1:0-14393 GCA_018236625.1 Lasaia peninsularis
TGGAGTAGTCGTGTAACAGACACACAAAATGAACTGTTGGATTGAGAAGTCCTTTTTGAAATCAATTAAAAGAACGCTCACATACGACTACGTATAATATGTGTACGTCGTAATCTCTTTAAAATTTAAACGCAGAAAATAAATTGACTTCGATTTCATAATGAGGTCAGCTATAGCATCGACCTTATCTAATCAAAATAAAATTATTATTTTGCAAACTCCCGCCAAAAAACAGTAGACACTAATGTAGACATAGACAACAGCTGATATAAACAGTAGGCACTAGCTCTCAGCTCAGTCGTGGTGAATATTCTTGTTCTCCGGTAACTTTAGGTACCTACTGCCAAATAATTATTTTATTTTTGTTAATCTCTCTAAAATCTAGTCTGAAACTTTGATCGACAGGTTATGCTTTTGAGTTTGTTCCGGTCAACGAGAGTTTTCCCGCAGATTGGGAGAAAGCAGTTAATATTGAAGTAGATATTACAAATGCAAACGGTAGGTCTCACTATTTTCAATGATTCCTTAAGTATGATGAAATGTTACAATAGGGACAATGTACTATGCGAGATGAATATGAACCAATAAGTTTTTCTAACTGAAAGACGTTTACTGAGTCCTCTTACGGTGAAGGAAAACATCCTGAGGACACCCGCATTTGTATATATATTCGAGTTCATCCCAATCTAGTATCGGGTCTAGTTCCCCTTCCGCATTACAGAAGTCAGATAACAGTCGCTATGTGTAAAAACTGAAGCGCTTGTAAAGTCCACTCGGTGAGGTAGCCAGCCTCGATAACATCTGATATAAAATGGGATAAGGCTAGGAAGACGAAGAAGACACCGAACAAATCTACATCACGACATATTACCATACTACTCGTAGTGTGGCGCAGGAACATAATGCATTTCAATTATTTTTTAGAGTAGGTTGTAATTATTATGTTATAGAGTTATTATTTTTTTTTATTTATGTGTCATTGATTTGATGTATGGAAATTTGTGAACACTTGAATTTCTTTATTATAGTGGTATTTTTAAAATAAAAATATCAATTGGTGTCCCCTATTGAATTATGAATATTATGCATCTAATGATAGGCAGGTGAGATGATGATTAAATAAAAAAATGTAACGCGGTCATGGAGGACTGAAGGAAGGAGAACCAGTGTGTTGTAAAGTGTCCGCTGAGAGGTAGCCAACTTAGGTAGTGCCATAATAGCAAGTTAAAAGTTTTTAAAAACAGTGCCACAAATTATTGGTGTGGGGTACTAAATTAAAAAAGGAGAGGACATAAGGTCTGACAGTCCGACCACAGGACAACGACGAACCTACAACATCAGTGGTGTCTATAGGACACGGTTGTCTCTTACCATCAGGAGACTCGGGTGATTGTTGGCTGTCTTATCCCAAAAAATTGAGAAAAACTTACTATGGTACATTTATTTACGTAAATAGCTTAAAAGCTATTTACGTAAATAAAAAAAGTACATGTGTTTTTAAGAAAAACACATGTACTTTTTCACTTAGGTATAACTTAAGTATAATTGAAAAATATTTTTGAAATATGCGACCGGTTCCGATTTTAACAGACTTTTTTCTGCATTAAGGCTAAATTTTACTTTAGGTACATACTGCTTCTCAGTTAAGTTCTACGCAAATAAAAAAAAATATATTTTTTTCAACCCAGCACACTTCACTTTGTCCCCATACAATATCAGTCTTACTTCAACTCTCCATAAACACGGTGAAAAGTGGCTGCACAGCGTTGTACTACCAATGCTCTTATTGGTAACCTATTAATATTATTATGCTCGCCTTTTACTAACCATTGAGTTAAGAGTCTGATGGTCTGTTTCACACAGACGTCTCTGAAACCGGAAAAAAAATTCAATCCATTTCAAATGATTTTAAAAATTATTTGTATACTGTTTCAGATACACTATTTGTCGTCGGACCTCTTTTCAACAGTACTGAATACCACGCACGCGTGTGCACGAGGAACTTGGCTGGATACTCCACGTGGGTGGAGATCACCCCTAATCCTATCACCGCTCATGGTTTTAGGGTTGGTGCACCACTTCTATTAATAATTTTAAGTTACTTATTCATTAATTATTATCATTAAGTCATATTCGCTTTAATTGTATAATTTCGGAATGTTTGCGCTGTTAAAATTATAGGCTGGCCACATACGTCCGATTATATTGCAATATGGGGATTTATTCAATTTACTACGCTCATATAACGTATGTATGTAAAGTAAAAGTTTTGGTAGAAATGATTATTTAAAGTGAAAATATCATGCATATAATGGACTAAAGAAGCCTGAACAGACCCAGGAAATGTTTCAATTGTTAAATTACAATATAATGGAATAAAATAAATATCTAAATGCTCCAAATGGGCATCAAGTTTCTAAGCTGTTTGCGAGGGTCCTCACTAATCGTATTGCACGCAGACTTGACGACTTCCAGCCTCCCGAACAAGCTGGTTCCCGAAAAGGCTATAGAAATAGTGCTAGTGATAACTAATAGTGATCCATAGGGATCACATACACACTCTTCGGCAGATTATACAGAAGACCGAGGTGTATAATATGCCTCTACGTGTTGCTATGTTGACTATCGCTATATCAAGATGTTGAAAAGTATTTACAACTCTGCCACCATGTCGATCCGATTACACGACAGAAGCTCAAACCCTATCCGGCTGCAGCGAGGGGTCAGGCAGGGGGATGTAATATCTCCTAAACTCTTTACCGCTGCACTTGATAATGTGTTCAAGCTGATGGAGTGGAAAGCACTCGGCTTTTACATCAACGGCGAATACGTTAAACACCTTCAATTTACTGATGACATAGTCATTTTGGCGAAATCCCTGGATGAACTCAGTGCCACACTTGGCGACCTTTGTAGTGCCTCACAACGAGAACATAGTCAAGACGAAAGTCATGTCTAACGTCCATGTCACATCCATGCCAGTTGCTCTCGAAGTTGTAGACGAATACATTTGCCTGTGACAGGCGGTCGGTATGGGCAAGTCTAATTTCGAGAGAGAGAGAGAGAGAGAGATCACTCGTAGAATCCAACTCGACGGGGCAGCGTTCGGGAAACAACCCAGTATCTTGTCATCCAATATACCTCAGTGCCTGAAGTCGAAAGTGTTCGAAAAATGTATGTTGCCAGTTATTACAAATAACGCTGAGACGTGGTCCTTTACTCAAGGCCTTACTCACAAGCTCAGGGTCGCCCAGCGAGCTATGGAGAAGACTATGCTCGGTATTTATCATATTATAAATTCATAGACAAACGAAGGTTACCGACATAGTTCTCAAAATTAGCAAGCTGAAGTGGCAATGGGGAGGACACGTAGCTCGAAGGACCGACAACCGTTGGGGAAGAAAGGTCCTCGATTGGCGATCATGCATCGGCAAAAGGAGCATAGACCGCCCTCCAACTAGGTGGACTGGTGACTTAAAGAAGGTGGCAGGAAACCGCTGGATTTAGAAGGCACAGGACTGGGTGGAGTGGCGTCGTTTAGCGGAGGCTTATCTATGTCTAGCAGTGGACAAACAAGGGCTGATGGATGGATGGATGCGCATCAAGTCAATAAGAACCAAAACAATATCGTCTTCAAGTCTTGACTTTTACGTAAAGTGTATAAACCCCAGACGATCATTAGTCAATTATGTAGTCGGTCTAAGCCTTCGATCAATTACTGTAATTGGTTTTCTGTATGTATACTTACGTGTGCCTAATTTGATGTATAATGTTACTTATGCGGTAATAGAGATATAAATTTTTGCACTTAATATTTAGTTCACTACCGTTTAAATTAATAAACATGTATTTGCTTATCATTGTAGATATAATTATTAATAAAAAGTTTTCAGGGAACTAAATTCGAGTTATTAAACTCGATCAGTACATCATTGATCTAGTTGTTATAGATTTATGTTATACATAGATATATATTAAGTATTTAAAAATTTTAAATACGTTTCGAAGTGTCACAGAATATTGTAAGTCATAAAACCCCTGTATTTTATCAATGTAATAATTTAAAATATTGGTAAACTTTAATTCAACACAGAAATAAAATAATATTACTTAATATTTATTTAAAGTTAAGTTAAGATATTTCCTTGAATTGTCTAAATCAAATGGATAGAACATTATTTAATTGCTAGATAATATCGGCTTTTAATGTTTTGAAATTGTAAATAGTCCAAATATGTATATTACGTGTATTTTAGAAAATGATAATATCACAAAAAGAGTTATTACTAAAAATATATTGGAATTGAATTTCAGCCTTTAAATCGGGAATATTATTAGTTATTCGTAATTTTAAAACTAAATAACAAAATAATTTATACAATTTAAGTGAGTTATACATAAATAAATTCAAACAGCTGGAAACGACTTATTAAAAACATACAGATTTCTGTATTGTCTGTAAGAATACTCCACCCACTAATTATTGCAATGAATTGATTTAGATACATTCTTTTTGCTCGTTGCGTATTGCAGCAACTCTTATCTTTCTTCCCATCATACAATATTAATATTTTTGTAAAATCTTTAATATATATTTTTTCTGCAAGTCTAGTCGATGACAGAATAATACTCGTAACGTTCGAATTAATAAGTGATATTTGTTCTAGTGGGGACAAAGTTAAGATAGTTGCTAAAGCACAGTAACGTGGTTCTGTTGAAAAAACAACACATGTACCTATAACTTAATTCTTCAGTTCTAGAAAAGCAAAAAAAATAGAAGTGCATACTTTATCGGTTTTGTTTTTTGACACAATTGATTGTATAGAAAGACGGTTTTTTTTCTAGTATTTTGATATAAATTTTATTAAATATAATAAATTATAAAAGACTTTTTAAAATTTCTTGTGGTTTAATATGAAGTATGAAAACTCGCTTTTTAGTTGATAGATTTAAAAGCTTGCATAAATAACATAACCTTCCGTTGTTAACAATCATGGTTAATACATGAACCATCGTCGTATGATGATTGTAAAACCGCTACACTTGATCTACATTCATTAGATTAACGTTTTATAAAAAATTACAACAAGAAAGCTATTGTTTACTAGTTTTTTTTATTTAAAAATGTTTGTATTAGTTTGTAAATT
This sequence comes from Lasaia peninsularis, assembly GCA_018236625.1. Taxonomy (NCBI): domain Eukaryota; kingdom Metazoa; phylum Arthropoda; class Insecta; order Lepidoptera; family Riodinidae; genus Lasaia; species Lasaia peninsularis. Next base: position 5,148 of record DVZL01003105.1, read on the forward strand.
TGGTTATTTTAACATTAAAAATACTAGGGAAAACAGTAGATTGTATCCTTACGTTATTAATCGTAAAAACTTTCACTAAATATTAAAAAAAGGAAATATGTAATAAATTTATCAAGTCATCTACTATTGCGATTGCTATCGGGCAAGTTGTTCACAGTTTTTTGAATTTGTTCATGTATCGCTGAGCTAAAATATTGCGTGAACACGAAAACGAGTCACTAATTATAGGATTAATCATTTAGTTGGCCAGATTATAGTTGTTAATTTTAGGAGTAATACATACATTTACGTTAATGTTATGAATGGATATTTTAAAAGGAATTTAATTAAATCCTAATATCGACAATACTTATTAGAACATGTTGTGGATGAACTGTAATTGAATGTGTTCTGATATTCTAATCTATGCAATGTTCACTAGTATAATTGTAATTCTTTATACTCATAAATATGACGGTAAAGGTACTCCTGGCTAACTATTCCTAAATAATATGTGCTGGTCCTCAATTGGCCAAACTGTCTTTCTGCCGGTTTTGTAGAGTTGACAAAGTCAAACCAAATTAGGCTTGTAAACATGAGATAAATATCACTAATAGGTTGGTGTTAAGAGTGTTACCTCCACCGTAGCATCATAGTACCTTTAGCGTCATGTTCAAAAACTAATATACGTCTATATGTCAAAATCTGTCAATATAATTACTTGTAAATCTGAACAATTTTATATTTGAAATGCTACTTATTGTCGCAATAGTAATAAATGATGAAACAAATTTAACTAAAGTGAAATTAGATCTTGATCATGCTTTGCTCTTTGAAGAGATTTTACTATCAAGACTAAAGACCTAGATGCACATAAAATGACCGCTTCTGAAACTTACTCTGAATGAGCGAAAAACACTAAAATTATTAATTTTCTGATAGCGTTTAAAATCTATGGTAAAATCATTGTATGGGCCGTATTTAGTATCAATCTTAACCTTATCGAAGGCACAATAAAGTTGTGATTCGGTAAACGGTAAATTTTCGGTTATATAGAATGTACAGGCTCTGATCAAATTCTTCCAATTCTGCTCTATTCAAGTCAGGGTTTCTATATCTTTTTATTTTTTAATTATTCAATGTATTTGATCCGTGGAAATATAAGTCATTACATTCCATTATTTCTATATAAATATTACACTGAGCGCTGAGACTGAATATCCTTTCATTTTGTAATTGTGCCATGTCTATTAAAATATTTCAATTTTAGATGAATTTAAAAAATACTCATACACCTTTAGCTTTAAAAGCAAAATGCTTCGATTTATCAACATGAATTGTTCTAGCTTTTCCTATAAATCTGTCCTTTTTAATTTATTTGTGATATTTTAGTATATATATATACGAGTATGTTGTATCTATGTTATACACGAATTGTTGAAATGTACGTTGCGTACATTTACTCTGCCTCTAATAAAGGTAGTTTATAAAACACGTTTTCTTATTTTAATCCCTTTTCTAACAAGGAGGTAAGTAATCTAATGATTAAGGTATTTTTAGGACACAGGATTGATACTATTATTAAAAAAAATATATTAAAATTGAAGCATTCTACATGGTACATACAGTCACAGGTGTTACAATGAGGGAACTATAAAGCTGGGAATAAGGGCAACGTTTCTCAATTTCCAAAAAATGCGTACCTATGCTGTACCATTTGTTTGAATTTACATTATTTATGCGCCAAAAAAAGTCATCTGTTGTTAATTTGTCTACATAGATACTTCCACTCAACTTAGGGATCTGAAAATAAGTGTATTTAAAAATATATTCAATGTATACATACATCCTATCTGGCACCAATTTCTCCACTATTCTGATCGCTGTGAAAGATTACACAACATAGAAAGGCAGCAGTAAATCTATAAAGTTAGTAAATAAACGTTAAAATATTTAATTTATTATATTAAACTAATCTTACAACAAACATACAACCAACAGCAATTATTATAACGCCAGCAGTAAAAAATAAGCCGTAAAAAATTTCATCAGCAGTTCGAGCGGTTGCTGCATCTGGCGGTAATTCATCATATTCGTCTCCAAGTGTTTCAGCTTTTTCAGTTTCTTCGGTTTCTCCAGATTCTTCGGACTCTCTTTTATCTGTGAATGCAGCTATTGACCCGGACCATGGAGACTGTCCTGCATCATTACTAGCTTTAAGTCGTAGCTGGTATTCCGACTGCTCTTGTAAATCAGTAAGCGTGATGATAAGACCTAATACAAATTTTAAACCGTATGAGTCGTAGGAAATTATTATTTATATGATAATTATTTTCTATAAATTTGATCAGATATTTATGTAACGTGGTTGTGAAAAATACATTTAAGTTTTTTATGTACAATGTCATAATACAATTATGACTAAAAGAATTTGTAGTTCTAGAATTGGGCCAATGTACAAAAATCAAATAAGCTTGGATCAGAAAATGGAATTATATTATTTTGACATTGGTAATTAAAATGGGTTATAATCCTATAATTTTTTTCTCTAATGTTATCCAATAAAATAAAACTGAAAGAGTAAAACATTTAGTCATATCACATTAATCAGAACACAATAACTTGGATGACTTTTAATCTATATATTCCAACGAGTAAACTAAACATTTGAAGATATGACAAGTAGAAATTAATCTAACAAGAATAAATGTGTTTTGTCCTTTTTAGAGAAGATAGTGATAACTTAAATTAAGTTTAGTTGGCCGCAACAGACTTACCAGCGTTGTCGAATTAAAACTAAAATAATGAATACCCCTGACCGTGAATGACAAATGACCGTGATGAAACATTGGCCAGGATATTATATGAGTATATTATCTTATCAATATATATTTGGCACAAATATCCGTTATATTAAATGAAGGACAGATGAATTACAATTTACACAACGTTTTGCGGTCAGTTCAAATAAATGGACAAAAAAATTAGGTCATTACCTATGAGTTTTAGTAAGAGTGAATTTATTATCACTAGGTATACTCGTAGGTTTCTAGTATATACGATTCAATATGTATCGGTAATTATCTTGAGATAAATTTTATTCACCTACTTAATTTTCGAATTTATTATTATCTGCGCAAAAATAGATACACAACAATAGTAATTGCAAACAGATACCTACAAACTAAAACATAAAAATCTAAGAATTTAACTATTTAACTACCTAGTGCAAACTAGGCTTCGAATACTAGTAATGATGTCAAATTACACAATACAATGGCACTCATCCTAAAGCACTAAATGCACGATGTACTTATTGTTTGTGTTATTGGTAAAGCAGGCTTAAAAGTTTACACACTTGTCTCATTTTAAAATTCTTTTTACCCGCGACGGTATGGAGACGGTATATGCGTTTGGGGCGAGAGAGAGTGTGTATGCGTGCTTGTGTGCGTGCGTGCTTGCGTGCGTGTCTGTGTGTGTGAGTGTGTGTGCAAACCAATGTTGCAATTTGTTTTTTGTAAAAACAATGTCGCCATTTAATTTTAAAACTACTAATTTGTTTTGGATGCGGTTTTCAGTTTTGAGTTGTGACTTGATTGGTGAATGTTTTTAGATAACTAATTCGATTTACATATGGTTTTCATCAATAATGGGATTGTGGTAAATTAGTAAGGATTTCTGAGAAATTGTTACGACAATAATAATTACGTACTAGGTGGCGTTGCATTTACATAAAATCTGATTCAGTGACTAATTTGTGAAAAAATTCAAACATGTTTTACGGTGGTACATAATCACCGGGAAGTGCTGCAGTAATATATTTCATGTATTATGCGTTACCTATACTCCTTTAAAAGTTAAAAATAATAGCAAAAAAAAAATACCTACAGACAACGATTAAAATGTGATCACCAAAAAAATGAAAAAAAAAACGTCGGAGGCTGTTATCGCTATTTACAAATTTCACAAAAATATAAATAAGTATAGCAATAAAATATCTCTAAATCATTCACGTTACCATAGATCTCCAAAACTGATTCATTTAATGACAGCCCCGACGATTTTTTTAGTTTGTTATGAAGTTCATACGGTCAAACAAATTCTTGGTGTCGGTTTTTTTTAATTATTTTACCTTTTTCCAATCATATTTTAACCGTCGTAAGTATTCTAAAAAATTTTAATTTTGCTTTTATTTAATGACAAAGTCACCGAAGCGTGGCAACTACAAACCTCTCACTATGCAGTCACTTTTAAAAAAACTCACTACATTTTAAGTTAGCTTGGTCCTTATTTTTGTTTTACACAATGACACTACACGTTGTACTTAAGTTTTATTCAACCTGTTAGATTATTAAAACATTATATTATTTAGAAATATGACAATAATAATAGTTTTGTTAGTTCGTTTTTTAATATGGCAATTAATTTTCATTTAAAAAGAAAAAGAGTTTTGGCGGGAAATGGTTGCAAAAAAAAAAACGAGGGACGTCAAAGGTGGTCTCGTATTGCCGGTATTGTTAGTCTGGTACAAGAAAAAGTGTTTAAAAAGTTAAATACATGTTGTTTTACTCGTAATGAACCTTTTATTAAGCACAAGTAGTTTGTTTAGTTTAACAAACCAAAATTATATGTAAGTGTCATAACTCACATCACTCATATAACATATCTTGTGATACCGTGACAATTATAGCGATTTTCGTTTCTAAAACTTCAAAAATAGAAATAAAGATATACCAGCATACTCTTCGTCGGCTATGTAGAGATGATATGGATTGGTTCCATTAAGATTCACTTCTTCTGCTTCTTCCCAATTAATTTCTGTACCATTTTCAGCTTCCCTAAACTGAACAATCACCTCTGTGGATATTTAAAATTAATCAGTTGAAATATTTACAGTAATTACTTGTAAAAGCAGTCTTTTACATATTCTAATTCTAATTAAATATTATGTATTTAAAAATGTTTAAATCATGATGTTGATGGATATTTTTTAGGATTTTGTTATATTAGATTAGATTATATTAGATATTTTGTAGGTTTTGTCAGTAAAAATTTGTCACAAAAATATGAATTTATTATTGTAAGTAAGAAATGATTTAATGTTGCTTTGTCATTTAAATGACATTTAAAAGAGAAGGAGATACTGAATAGAAATGGTATGTGCAATAGATACTATTTTCAATGAAGTTATTCCTATTCCCGTTGTCCCTGTTGGCCGTATCCCCGTCCCAGAGACAACAGGACGTGATTTAATTTCTTTCCCCATTATAAAGATTCAGCTAACGGGGATAGCGGGAAATACAAATTTCACGTGTCGTTGTCCCCTTAGGTGAGTAAATCTGCATTTCTGTTATATGTAAGACTAGTCCTAAAGTGTGGAAAAAAAGGAAAAAGAAATGAAACAATATATAGCGTACTTAGGTACCTATTTTAAAACAATATGACATTAGCATTCATAATTATTCACTATTTCGATAAATTGATTTATTAGGTACCATATGAAAAAAAATTCACTAAGAACCTGAAAACACGGACAATAATATTTTATTTCATTTACCAAGACTATACATACACATTGTTGGGTAGTAAAAGATACCTCATAACACTATTGAAAAAAGATAAAATAAAGCGGTGCCAGTGGACAATATAATTTTTACCTATTTTATTTATATTGACGGGGACAACGGGAAGTAATATTAAATATTTTACTCAATTACCATTGTCCCTTTTGGACGGGGCAAGCCCAACGGGGACAATGGGGACAACGGGATTAAGATTAAGGATTAAGATGTCTTAAATGAGCGACAATAAAAAAAGGATTTAGACTTGTAAATATGCTTCTTACCATCAACACGAAATAATATTTCTCCACGCCATTTTATCCCAATTTCTAAAGTATTTTCCGTTGATTTAAGCACATATATCTGGAAGTGTATATATATATATATATAAATAAGTACATATATGTATCATACATTTGTTTTATAGAAGCTATATTATATTAATTATTGTAAATAGTAAAGTTTTTAAATTTTCGTTTTCCGCTATCATAATGTCCGTACTAGTTTTTTAGGTACTGATTTAAATTTGAAATAGAGTCACCAGAAAATATATTCATGTATATTAAATCCATAAGATCTATAAACCTTGCACATCAGTGAGCGCTTGAGTGTTAAAATATCAGAATTCATTGAATTTTAATTATTGTCTCTTTTTATCTGTTGGTCCAAAGGTTGGTTGGTAGACAATGCTATACGCATTACGCTCGCCTTTTGTATAACATATTTTGTAAAATATGATGTACAAAAAAATTAAATAAATAACTTTTTAAATGATAAAAGCCATCCTGAGTATTTTCTTAAATAATACTAAATTAGTTCAGGTCGATGGAGTCGACTTTAGAAATAAAAAATAAGCTTGAATTTATTCCTACCTCATCTGGTTGTGTTGGAGGTTTAGGCTTAACTAAAATATAATCTCTGTCAAGAGTCTTGTAAATATTAGAAGTTCGGCATCTGTATCTTTGTTTAACAAGTGGAGCCTTTGCTACAACGTGTAACACAGCCTTGGATCCATTATCTTGAAATATGATATCATTTTCGGAATACTCCACAAGTACGTCACCGTTTCTCCTAAACCATCGATACGACGGTGGGGGGTATCCTCTAGCCGAGCACACCAATTCTATACTATAAACAAAAGCTGAGCGTTAGTAGTGTCACATAAATGGTTGTCAACTTGGGTCCAGGTTTTGAGTAATATTATTTATTTTTTTCTGATTACTCTTTTTTCATGATGTTGATAGCAATCAAGCGAACATTTCTTGAAATTAAGAAAGACATAATAAATATACGTGACGTGGATAGCTGGTTGATCGACGGTCGAGCGGCTAGCTACGAATTACCTAGCTGCTTACTAAAGCAGTCGACCGCTGGCCGAACGCACCCAAACTACGGAGTGATATTATCCTCGCTACAAGTTTTAAATAATTTATTTTTCGAACTTTTAAAAGAACAGTCCACTTTCAATAACATTTCCTACGACAAGATCCTCGGTAAAGCACACTTCTCGTAGGTTTACATGACCTGGTAAAATGTACATTATTCGATAGAGATTTGATTTGAGTCGCCCAAACAGGTATTACCACCTAAATTATTTCTGTCGCCATTGATTTAATGGCTATTATTTTTTTATTTAGAGGGTAGGGTAAATCTAATATATTTTTTAATAAAGTATATTATATTTGTCTCTGTATCCAGACATAAATTACGATTATAAAAATGACATTTATATATTTCATATATTCCATGAATATATGTAATCAATGTTGTCAAAATAGTATATAATAAAATCTTACCTTTCGTTTTCCTTGACTGGCACTATGACTATATCATTACCGTCCTCAAACCTTGGAGCAGCTTAAAAATAATAAATGACCTATTTAAATTAATTCTTACAACACTAAGATATGACAATCGAACATATAATTCTAATGTGTTAGCAGTAAGTTGATATTATTGATTAAATGAGTAAAACTCTAAGTATGTTCTGGCTCGATTACGAGAATAATATGATCGCAATTATTATATGTGGTCGCATAAATGATATATAACACCTATACGGATTTCATACGTAAAAAACACTCCAAATGCGAGTCGGCATTGCTCACAATGGTTTCCGTACCATTACATGTACAACGGCAAACATTATATGTAAACCACGCTTTTTGTTTGGGAGCCTCATTAAAAAAATATTTTAATCTGTTTTTAGTAATTGTTATTATATCAGAAACAGAAATATATCAGCAACAGAAAATTTATCAGCAACAGAAGTATATGATCAGTGAACATTTTAACTTTCTAGCTATCACTGTCCATGAAATACAACCTGATGACAGACAGACGTACGGACAGCACAGTCTTAATAATAGGGTCAAAGGGTAAAATACCCTTTGGGCACGTAACCCTAAACCAGAACTTACTATGTCCTATGATTATGCACTACTGGGTATAACAATGTCAAATATTATATTTACTGGTGGTAAAATATTGTGTAGTAACCTTCGCGAGCAGGGATCCGCCACCTTACCTATTGCTGCCGCCATACTCCATCACGAAGGTCCGGGAGACTTACACATCAGAGAACGGCAATGCACTTATAACATATACGACGTATATAAGCTTCAGATATATATTGTCATCGAGATTGCCGTATGCTCGTACGCTGTCTTATCTCATAAACAACTACGAGTATGAGACGTCTGGTATCACAGCTATCTTAAGCTGTCTTAAGCGACAGTAGCTCCATCAGTTTCAAATAACTTACAATTGACATAAAGGTTGACGACGGTGCTGGTGGTAGCGGTGCACCCTTCTATGTCCTCACAAACTTGAACTATGCTGTAAATGTCACAATCCCGCTTCTGTTGGGCTTTACAGATGTACTCTCCGCCGTCTCCACTTTCCAGCGACGTGACGGTGAGCAGGCCTTCACAACTATAAGTCGTATTCTCGCGAATCGCGGATTTAAATTTTCTCATCAATTTGTACTTTTCGGGGTTTGTTGTATCTGCAAAAGTATTTTGGGGCTGAATTCAATTGAAATAATATATTGAAATAAATTGTGGACTTAACATTTTTGTTGAGTGTCTAGTTATTTTTTGTGCTAAATTTTGCTTTAACAATTTTACTTTGCCACTAGTTGTGGTTGCATCAAGATAGGTAATAATCGGTCTATGATAACATACTCGTATTTCTTTAAAATTTATTCAGAAGCTACAATGTATATAAATATTTGTGGACTGATAAATTTACTAATGATAATAGTCGCCCGGGTAGGGATCCACCGCTTTACTTATTCCTACCGCCATAATGACAATATCGTATTCCGGTTTGGAGGGTAGGGTAGCCGGTAGACTTGCACACCATGCCGAATACCCCCGCTACAGGACAGCAACGCACTTACAACATCTATGGTGGTTATAGGCTTCGGTTGTCTCTTACCATCAGGATAATCTTTTTTTTATGATATTGAAAGACAAACAAGCAGACGGATTTCCTGATGGTAAGAAATACTCGTCGCCTATAGACACCAAAGGTGGAAATGCTGCGTTGCCCTCCTGAGGCTGGGATGGTAGGCCTCTTGCGTGAGTAAGTTTACCGGCTACCCTACTCTCCAAACCAGAACACGTCAATGGCGAGCACTGACGCTATTGTGACAGGAATAGGTAAGGCGGTGGTACCAATCCGGGCGAGTCGTTGCAAGACT
>DVZL01003106.1:0-14390 GCA_018236625.1 Lasaia peninsularis
CTGTCCAAATCGGTCCAGCCGTTTCGGAGATTAGCGGGTACAAACAGATAGACAAACAAAAAATGCTGTTTTATGTTTGTTTATATCTTGTAAATATTCATATACATTTAGATAAAAGCGGTTATTCCAATATTACATACAGGCACTCCAATTTTATTTACACCGATAATTAATAGTCATATTTGTGGAAAATACCGCACTTAGCAATTTCATAATTTAAAACAAAAAAGTAATCATTTTATTAATGCCAACAATGTCTGACCAAAGAAATTTTAAATAAAAGTTGGACAATCCTTAAAGTCAGACTATAATCTATTTTTAACTTTGTGACAAGGGATTAAGATTTAGTTTTGCGTAATGAGTTCATATCTGACAAGTGCCAATCCCGTCGGGCATAGTTGCGACATATACCAAGGGCATGAACATTATTACAAAGATACTTACGTCAAGAACTTATTTAACTAGAGGTAGACATGTTTTACTCATGTAACATTTTTGATTGTGTCAGAGGATCATTTTATATTCAGTGACCCATATTGGAAATTGATGATATTTAATAATCATTTCAACTTTTAAAGCTAGTAATCTAAAATAGGGTTAATAATTTTATTTTAAAACTAGCTGTGTCCGTGACTTTGTCCGCGTTTTTATTTAATAATTTTATTTTACACATTTACAAAATAAAAATCTAAAATGAAAGTATTCTATGCCGTTAGTTAGACTACTTTTGTCTAGTACTAGCTGTCTGCCAGTAAAATTTCCGTCAAAATTTGTCCAGCCATTTCACAGATTAGCGGGTACAAAGAGACAGACAGACAAAAATTATAAAAACTGTTGTTTTGGTATATGAACCTTGTTAATATACATATGCATTTAGTAAAAAGTGGTTATTTTAATATTACATGTATACATATATAGATATTCTGAGTTGCTTTTTCTCAGCGAGAGGCCGCGTTCCGATCCGTTAGTAAATTTCAAAACTATACGCTTTAAAAGAACAAATTGTGATCTAGAATAGAAAATATAATTATTATATTGAAAACTCCCGCCAATAAACAGTATTATTATGTGACACAATAACATTGTTTTTGGCAGCAGTTTGCTAAATAATTATTCTATTTTTATTTGATCATGGATTTCCACAAAGTAACGCCGCCAACCATTTTTAATTATTTCTACCACTGTCATTTAAATCATATTTTAGTCAACGGGAAAACATTTTTTTACGAATAAGATTTATTTTAGTTGCATAGTTTTTTTTAAATAACAAGAAGTATACGTATTAAATAATTGTATTTATACTTAATCCCGATCCCGATGTTATATAAAAAATGGAATTTGAAAAACGTTGTATACGATTTCTAAAAAAGTACCTTTACGCCTATTATCCCTGTAAGGATAGGCAGAGGTGTACTAGTATATCCATGACTTGCAAGTCCAGTAGATATACTAGAACACCCCTATTGGCCAAGATACTATTATTATACTACTTAAGGTATGATAATATTATATCATTTAAATATGCTAATTGTAGCCCTGATGAACACGATAAAAAGCGTGAAGGAGGTTAATAAATCTAGGCCTATCTCAAATATCTGGAGTTAGCTTGTAACGATAACGTCAGTCTAAATAGACGTATGTACAGTTTAAGATTGAGTAAATCATGTCTAATTCTTTCTAAAATAATTCTTTGCCACGATACAATTGATGACTTGACGAACCCTTGCCGTGTTCAATTGTTCCGAGTATTCTTAATTTCGTCATTTAGTTATATGTTAATTAGCACGTCGTTTTAATCAGAATCCCTTATTTATTTCAATGTCGCCCTCAATTTAAAAGGAATTACATTTGAAATTTAGCTGACAGATGGTTTTAGGGTTCCGTACTAAATAGCGTAAACATGGGAAACTATTACTAATACTGCGCTGTCACCATATTGTATCTCATGAACAGTGATAGAAATTTTCACAGATATTGATTTTATGTTGCTACTATAAAGAAAAAAAAACACAAAATTACAAAATTTTTATTTAATATTTACAGGGACTCCTATATACCTAATGAAGGACGCAACCCAATCAATAAAATGTTTTTATGCATATTTAGATCGCGGTTCATGCTACGCGGCTTTGACTGAATATTTATAATTTATTTCTATTTATGTAAACAGACTTAAAAATTAGTCGCGTAAGCTATATACTAATTATATGCAACTAAAATATTTGATACGTGATTTTTTAAATGTTTTTATAAATTGAAGGATATGGTACGGAATTCGTAGTGGGCAAATGCGTCTTGCATTTGGCAGGTTTTTACTTATGAGTTTGTATTCCAAACAAATAAATGCATTATTACCTAATGATAACATGTACGAGTTTTCATGTACGTCATCGCTCATCAAAGTTAAAGATTTATTTGCTCTATACACCACAACATGACTAGCGAGCACTTACGTTATAACCACTGGCAAGGTTTAATTAACCTGGGTAGGTTGTCACAAAACTCTACCAATCGGCCGTGATTCCGAATGATAATGACAAACAAACAGACTGGTCTTTTACTGCTTGATAGATACGCAGTCGAAGAACAACTGTCATAGAATAATATTTATTATTCATTTATAATACCAATATTTGTTAAAAGTTAAGCTAAAAATAAGTTATTTATTGATTTAATTTTAGTTTTAGTTAGTGACACTTGGCGCGCACAAAGTGATTGGATTTGACTATTGATAGAAATGAATGGAGAAAAAAGAAATGTCACTTCGACCCCAAGTAATGGAAGAAGAGATGAAGTGGCGAGAGCTTTTTAAATAATACTTTGATCCACGAGATCTCGGGTTCATTTTCCGGGTTAAATTTGTGCCCGCTACGCTATATACATATCATCAGCTAATCGCGCTAAAAACCGATTCAGCCATTTTCGAATATTGCGCTTAGTAACGCATTTAATATTTTGTATTATTAAGACAAATTATTATTTATTTTTTTAACAAATAAATAAAATTAAAGTGTCTGTTAGTAATATTAAATAAAATAACCTCTTTTTACTAAATATAGGTTACTTGTATCAAAATAATATTAAATTTTGTCTGTTCCTATGTTGATTTCGACTAATCTTGGGAATGGCTGGACTGATTTTTACTGGATCTTTACAAGCAGATAGCTAAAGTAACAAAGAGTGATTTTATTTTAGAATTATTTAAAAATAATTGAATTTAAATGCGGACGAATTCGGGATCAGCTAGTTTTTCTAAATCTAGCAGTGTTAGGTTAAATAAAGATTTTTTGATGCTAATCAATCATTAAAACGTGATACAATCAATCCAGTCGTCATCAAACCGTTTCGTGATCCGTACAATCGCCTTTGAAACACTATTTTTACACAAATGTTGGCTTCTTGCCACCAACCGTGCCCTCGAGCTAATACACTCGAATTAACTTCAGCTGAGAAAGTCCAATTCTCTCCCCAATCCTTTTAAAAACTAGTGAATTTACCATCCTAAACATCGCTTCATTAATAATCTATGTGTATTTTTATCCTCTAAAGTTTGCGCGTACGACCGAAATAGCTATCAGGGCTCAATTACATTTCAGTCGCGCAGATGATGGCGTCGTGAGCGTTGTCGGTCATGGTTTGCCACAGATGGACGTTGGCTATTATTGTTATCTGTATTCCTATCCTAGTGACAGTGATAAGTGCATTCCGTGTCCGTCTTCCCGGTAGTTCTCATGAAGTGAAAGATATAAAGAAACACAAGTGTGAGACATGTGAAGTGAATGACATTAACCTTGACCAATATGTAAACAGTTTTGAGGCAGATCATGGAAAACGTTCGTTTGATAGCTTAAAGAAAAATGTAAAGCAGCAGCTTGATTCTAAGGTTAAAAAAAGTGTAGTTAGTGATAAAGATGACAAAACAAAAGAGAAAGTTGAGGAGAAGAAGGTTGATATTGGTAAGAATGCTAAAAACAAAAAAGCATCCTTTGTTTTTGAATTTGATGGTGATACAGAGGAAGACGATAGTGTAGATGACGACGATGATGATGATGATGACGATGGAGAAGATAATACAGTAGATAAAGGTAAAAAAATGAAATTACATCTGAAAGTGACTTCAAAGGAAGTATTATTTACGAAAACCTCTGTTCCTAAAAGTCTACAACCTGATCCTATAAATAAAGATATTTCGATTGAGAAACTGAAGTCATTAGGTAGTAAAACTTTATTACAAACAACCAAAGATAAAAATAAAGATAAAGATAATGATGATGATGACGATAACGATGACGACGATGACGATGATGACGACGACGATGATGATGATGATGATGATAACAAAAGTAGTGATAAATCACAAAAAACATTTCTACTAAAGGATAAAGAGCAGGCAAAGCGTCCAGTTGATAAGAGCATAAAACTGAAAAATGTCATAAAGAAATCTGGAGAAATTATACATGGTGACGATGATAAGAATGATGACGACGATGATGATGACGACGATGACGACGATACTGATGATGATGACGATGATGACGAGGACGATGACGACGACGACGATGATAGTGGAGTTTATGACAAATCAAAAAGCTTTTCTCCCAAAAAAGTCAAAGAGCAAATAAAAATATCATTAGATAAAAACGCTAAGCTTCGGAAAGAAACCATTAAGGATAGTGGAAAGGAACATGCACAAAATAAAACAAGTGATCAAGACAAAGAAAAAATTAAATCGATTCACCAATCTGACCCGACATCTGAAAAACCTAAAGAGAAAACAACTGACGTTAAAAAAGAGTCCAAATCTGATTCAAAAGATGCTGTAAAGCATGACATTGATAAAGATAAAAAATCAGCAAAAACAGTGTCATCTGAAAAGAGCGATGACGATAAAGCGCAAAAACCGGCAAAAGTTGCATCTTCTGCTAAAAAAGATACTTCACAAGATAAACAAAGTTTGTTTAAGGGAGCAGACGATATAGAAAAAGAACCTAGTAAAAAAGTGAAAGATGAACTTGATAAATCACGATCTAAAGTAAGTGAAGATAAGGAAAAAGAAACCAGCAAAAGTACGAAAGATAAGGCTCAAGATGAGGCAGACAAAAGACGATCTCAACTAAAACCTGAAAGTCGCAAGAAAAGCGCTCCAGAACCAGTACACAGACCTACGCTATCGGAAAAACTTACAGAAATAAAAAAAGTAAAAGAAATGAAGTTTGAAAGGGCTACGAGTTCTGAATTAAAAAAAATAGATGCCACAGAGACAAAAAAGAATGAAATGTTAGATGAGAAAATTAAGTTTATGAGTGATGCTCTGCATCGACGAAATTTATTGAAGAGTGAATTTGAAGACTTGTATGCGTTCTTGCCATCATTTTCACCAAATTTTTCACGTATACACAATCCAGAATGTCGAAGACATGGACAAATATTATTAAGACAACTACGTGGATCAAAGCTATGGGCTTTAAATAGTAAGTGTTTTTTTGTATTTTATGTTTAACAATTTACATTTTTGTTATGTAATATCTACAAACTTTCTACAAACTTTGTGGGTGTTACGACACGAATAAGAAAAAAACTATATAATGGTGACCTTTCTATTAAATTTAAAAACATTAATGATTCACATTCATATTAACAATCTATTTATTAATATTTCCCTTCGAAAAATGACATATATATGTTTATTATTTTTTAAAAATATATGTCATTAAAATGGGTTGATTTCCTAATATTGTTATGAAATAAATAAGTCTTTTTATAAAGTAAGGTCACCGATATTCCAAACCTCCAAGCCGAAATACGATCATAAGTAGTATGTCAAGCAGAAAAACGCAAAGCGCTGATACAGATCCGTGCTAATGCAAAACTACTAAATATTTTATTTAATGTGTTCACCAATCTTTTTCTAATTTGTGTAGCATTTAAAAACCACAAAGGTTTGTAAAAAATGCTACCATATATTATCTAACGAATAAAGTTTTAAATTTTGATGTGTTTTTTGTTTCAATAAGCATTTATATGTTCATTACTAAGCAAATGTCGGTTTATATTCAATATTCTTCATTAGAAACTACTAAATTATCTGCTTATCACAAAATAATATCCTATATAAAACGTTACAGAATTGAACTAATTAAATAATGGGATGGCTACATCTTATAAAATGTATTTGTTTAGTACAATTAAATAAAATTTTATAAAAGCTTTTGTAATAGAAACATTCTAATTAATTAACCCAAGCACTTAATTACCAATAAATTAATTGGGTCATTTAAATTAGTTAAGCCAAGGACTTAATTACTAAGAAATTAATTCGTATATTCTAATAAGTTTAACCCAAGAACTAAATGCCCAAAAAAATAATTGGATATATAATTAGTGCTAGGATCCTTTTCCATTATTTTTATTAATCTTGAATGTTTTGCGATTATCTCATGTATTCATAATTGAATAATAAAAGTTTAACTTATGTTAAATTAGACTAGACTTAAAAAAAAATAAACATGCTTAATTTCAATTTCTCGCATTCCTTAATTTAATTATTAACGAAAATTCAAAGAATAGATTTTAGTTTGCACTAATTGTCTCTGTACTGGGTAATACTTGTCAGAATATAATATAAATAACTAAATAATTTGATGATGATTATTATCAATAATTATAAATTAATTAATTTCATATTTATGATAACCAGACATTTGTTTTCACAAATTAGCTCGGTACCCGCATATTTATTTTATTTTGAAATAAACACAGATCTTATAATAGTGATAGATAATAATAAAAGTAAGTAGTCATATTAATAATAAAAAAAAACGCTGAGATGTTAAGATTCTTGAAAGTTTTATCAACAGTAACGGTTATTTAATAACAATAACGGATTATCCTTTTGTTTGTTCCAATGATTTCAAAATTTAAAACGTCAAATTGCTGGCAGATTTGACACTATGCTGCCTGTCATGAGAAGCTATAATTTTTGTAAACAAACTTCTTTTACTAAGTAAATATTTTTACTACGTGACAGTAATGGACTGACCATATTCAATCGAAACAAAAATATATACGTATTATATGAATGTAATAACATTTTTAAGTTAATCTATTATTATTTAACAAGTATCGTTTTTGATTCGTGGTACGGGGACGCGCCGATCTCAGGGAATGCAAACCTTCGGTTCGCTATTTTTAAATAAATGTCGTTCGAGTTTTGAATACATACGAATATGTTTCATTGCTTTATTAAAATCGCGGATTTTTTTGTTATTATTAATTTTGTTATTTTTTCGTTATTACTTTGTTGCTGTTGTTAATTTTTTTAATTGTTGCCTTAATTTTATGGTTTTTGTTATTTGTAATTGTGTATTTACGTATAATGGAATGGATAAATAATAATAATATCATTATTATATCTATTTCTATTTGTATTTTTCTACAGATGTTTGCAGAAATCCCTTACTAATAATTTAAATTTAAAAAATAAATACTTTTTTCCTTTGTCCCAAATGTTGGCAACTTCTGAACATTTGTTTACATAATTTATACCTTCTCGTGACAAATAGTATAGTATATTCCAAAAAATGTGGCTATATATGGTTATTATTTAATTAAACAATATTATTTCACTTTTTTATATGTGTCTTCAGCTATGTTTAACCCACAAGTTGAGGATTAATGAAGGTCTTCCTAATCGATAACGCTATTTTAGATTCTTAACCTATGTACAGAGTATTATCCTATCCTGAATCTCAAAGTACCTACAGATTAAAATTTAAAAAAAAAGTTTCATTTTGAACCCCCATATACCAGAGAGTTTTTCCAATTTAAGTACAATTTCTAGGTGTTCTTACGGCGAAGGAAAACATTGTGAGGAAATCTGTGATTCGTGCTTGATATGGTGATGGACTTGCCACCTGTCACATGATGAGACCTAATATCGTGGGCTAATAATATATTTTTTGCTAATTTAGATATAAGCCTACCATAAATTAAGATAAAGAGGAATGATGCATTAGTCAGTCTCCATTTCGTCGATCATATTTAAAAACCAGAGACAGACTGACAAAAAATACAAAAATGTGTGTCCGCTGCCCTTTTTTAATCACCTTTTTTAAAATCTTCAATCTACAGAATTTATATTTCTACATTTTTATTATATGTGTAGATAGATAAGTAGTCAACTTAACAGACAAGCAGACAGACAGACAGAAAGACAAGCTGACAGACAGATAGACAGAAAAACAGGCAGACAAACAGACAGAAAGACAGACAAATAGACAGACAGACAAAAATACAAACAAAAAAATAGTGTTGTAGTGCTTATTTTTAGTCGCCTGTGTCTAGTTTTCAATGTACAAACGTTCACTCTTCTACGTTTTTATTTTATAATATGTACATTTCACAAAACGTTGTTTTCTAAAGACCTTGTATTGTTTGTTCAGAAACAAATCCCAATGGAACGAAAAATGATAGAAACATTCTAACACGAAAACGACATTTTTATTCCAGTGTTAGACGCAACAGCAAAAATCCCCTCGGGGCTGCTTCAAGGCAATGGTATACAGTTGGGCGACTTTGACCAATGTTTGGAGGTCCGAGCACGCGTACAATTGGACACTGGGAGTATTGTGAAAATACAAGGGAAATATTGCCTGGCTATGTTGGACTTGAAAGCGGACGATCCAGCTTCGGAAACGCCAGTTTATCTTGCACAAGCGAAGAATTTGTTCAAAAGTCGGATAGATGATGTGAGTCTGGATTTTTTAAATTGCTTTTTGTATTGGTGTCACGTACATATATTTACGCCAGATCCCTTGTGGTGTAAGTAGAGGGTATCGAGTGCCAAGTGTCTGATGCCTACATATTTGCCTAGCTTCCCTCACGTCATATAATTACGCCGGTTTTGCAGATTATAATTTAATTTGATGGTAGATTGTCAACCTAGGTCTCTCCGGGTATTTACGGTCATTCGCATTCACATTGTATATCTGTTTTATCAATGTTTCATCATTCATTTTTTCCCATGACCGAACCATCGGAACATGTGCTTCAGAAATACGTCATCTGTGAAAATTTCAACTTTCTAGCTATTATGTTTTATGAGATACAATTTGGTGACAGACAGACAGACAGGCAGCGAAGTCTTAGTAATACTAGATACTAGATTTTACTCATATAGAAACGTGTATTCCATATGCCGATATGTCACAGCAGCCAGCATTTGC
Source organism: Lasaia peninsularis (assembly GCA_018236625.1). Classification (NCBI taxonomy): domain Eukaryota; kingdom Metazoa; phylum Arthropoda; class Insecta; order Lepidoptera; family Riodinidae; genus Lasaia; species Lasaia peninsularis. Next base: position 9,225 of record DVZL01003106.1, read on the forward strand.
ACACGTAGAGTTAAGATCCCGGCCATATGATAGCAACACCCCAGTAATATTTGTAGTGAATGTAGTCTCTGGTGATTGCTGTGCCATCAGGAGAGCTATTAGTGCTGACAGAATTGAAAAAGAGGTGACACCCACAAGTCTTATATTAATAAGTTAACGGCAATGCAAGTAAGGTAGGTTGGTCTTCTTATATGAGATATAATATCTGAGATAATGGTAATAAATTATCGTGACTGGAGGGTAGGGTAGCCGGTAGACTTGCACATACGGTCTAACAGCCCTACCATAGACATTGACGCAACTACAGCATCTGTGGTGTCTATAGGCCGCGATTATCTTTTACTATTAGGAGACCTATGTGCTTGTTCCCTTATCTCATAAAAAAACTATCTCCTATCTGCACATTCTAACTTCAGTGAATTTGTTGATAATGGCCCGATATATGAGAAGTTATGCTCGCCTCGAGCTGCTAGGAAAGCATTCTACATTCCATTCTACTCTCATTCTCAGGCCTTGTGATAATTGTAAAAATGAATGAGCTCTTTACTTGAGTCACCATTGTCGTCTGCATCTATAATGTAGTATATTTGTTCAGCCAGGTCACTTCGTGCCGCGTTTTTCAACACTGAGTTGGGGGGTCTGCGTGCCCTCAGCCTGCGACCCCAAGGACGTAGAAGCGGTAATCAATGATGCCGTCAAGCATTATAAGAAGAGACTTGGTATCACCTTACGGGTGAAGGTAGATGACGAGGACTGCTTTGTGAAGGAGGGCTTCGATTGGGACTATCTGATGGAGTATCCAGTTATTTTGACCTTGTGAGTATTTTTTGTAACTTTGTTTTTGTTTAATACTTCTGTTCTGTTAAGATGGAATCATCCGAAATTGAGGCTCGTTTGCACAAACATTCTTATAAGTTTTTAGACTATGTTTTTTCTAGCGGATCTTTGGAGTGGCTGAATTGATTTTGACATGATTTTCACTGGTCAACAGCTGACGAAATGAGGAGTAACTTAGTCTACTTTTATTTAATTAACTTCTAACTGGGATGAAGCTGCGGGCACGACTAGTATATGTTTATACATTTCGAACTAACAGAAGGCGAGGTATATAACATAGACAAAAGATTATTAATCAAATCTCGCACGTTTCATTTAACGCTTTTCAACACGTTATAAGGAAAAAACATATTGAATAATAATAACCAACCACACCTCTTACAAATATTTACAAATGGCGCACACGTGTTGCTTTTTCCGCGCTTTATAAAAAAATCGGTTAAGTGCGAGTCGCACTCGCGCATTAAGGGTCAACTTCAAAAACAGCAAAAAATGCGTTTAGAATTTGTAGAAATATTATTAATAAATAATAATTTTTGATCTTACACGATAGATTTTAAAGTATCATACATATCCTTACATGAATAGCACTATATTAAAAAATATTTAGTCTTTAATATTTAGTGTAATCTATAGCAATATCTATTGATTAATATAGAAACCAAGATCCTGAGAACAATATATATCAATTGCTTCTACATACCATGCATTATAACTACATAAATATGCGTATGCGTATATCTTGAAAAACCAACAGATGTCGCCGGTTCAGAGATGTCGTTAATTGTAAATTTCTTCCTTAATATTTATATTATTCCATTTTTTAGTATTTCTTGTTATAGAGGCAACAGAAATATATCGTCTGTGAAAATAAGGTAGCGTTTCTACCCTTTGGGTTAGGTACCCTAAAAACAACATCAACAAGTACATGATATTTAATAACTATTTGTACCGACAACCCCGCAGCCAGCTGGAGGTAATCTAGTAATTTAAGTACCTAACTGGATTATTCCCCTATGTAGATTTGCGTTAAGAACGCAGTTTTTTATTCGGGTAAAATTGTATTATTATTAGGACACGACCGTTTCGTTTGAAAGGTTGGCTTCAACTGGTCACTGTTTTCGAATGAGGCGTGATTTGATTGATTAATAGAACAGCGGGTAATCGTGAAATACGTAAACCTTATTTTGGAAGTCGGTTATAAAGAGCGTACATTTCTGATTGGTCGGTGACGCATCTGTGATACCCGTCGTGTGTTCGTGATCTATTATAGCACTTACCAAAATATGACATACTAACCCAATTACGTCATAATACATACATATCTTCACGCCAAGTCCTTTGCGAGGTAGGCAGAGTGTGTCAATTGCCAAGTGTCACGATTCCCACATACTTGCCCTGACTTCTCTCTTCATACAAATACACCGGTTTCTGCGACTCCTGAATACACGAGAAATTTGGTCTTGGAATGTCTACTTAGGTCTCACCGGGTAACTACACCCATCCACATACGCATTATATGCATATCTGTTTTGTCAATCTTTCTTTCTTTTCACATGTCCAAACCATTATATCTCATTATTTACAAAAAAAAAAATTATTATAGTAATTATTAAATAATTATTATAGTATTAAAGTATTTTAATACTCTTTTAACATTTTTTTTATTTTATTTATAGATTTTTTTAAATTTTACAGGTCATTCTACGCAGTAATAATTCTACTAGTCTTGGTAACAACTTGTCTAGATTACTTTTCACGACGCAATCCAGAATCCGAAGAAGACACAAATGAAAAAGAGGAAGAGAGTAAAGAGGACTCTAATAAAGAAAACTCAGGTAATTGGATTATTTTTATTATATAATGTCAAATTTTTGTCTCCGTCCCGCCGCGACCTGTTGTAGGTATGTAGAATAATAAAATTAATATTGGGAAGTGAAATATTATGTATGTAAAACTGAGAACACATACTTCAAGTTTATTATGACGTCGTGTTTATTGATATTTTTTTGTTTTTTTTTTTTATATTTCAGAATGTACTTATAATTTTATTAGAAATATTGAGTAAATACATAAAAAAGAGATTCAGACGAAGTCATAACATTCTCCGTTTTTTCGTCGATAAATATGTAAAAAAAACTAATAAAAACGTAAAAAATTCTAATAAGAAAATCCCATTTACCAGAAGTAAAGTACCTATTAAGAAAAATTCTTAATAATCAATACTAATATTCGAACATAATTGTTTAGATAGTCTTCAAAAGAGTTTGTTGAATGTATATTCTGTTTTCAAGTTACATATATCCAATATTCTGTTTTTAAGTCCTAACAATCGAGTCAATGTTAATGTCAATTAATTAGCACAGAAAATATTTTTTCTACCCTCCGAGCTGAAAATTACTTTTCTCCAGAGGCTTGTACTTTTCTCATTCTTGAGACTAAGTTTATTCAATTTTTGCTCCTTAGATATTCAACAAACATATTTTTTTATATATTTTAAATTTGGTATGTTCTTTTAATTTATTTCATCTGATTTCTTTAACCTTATTGTGATCGTTATTAGACCTTGGAAGTAGGACATAGACTATCGCCGCGTTCGATATTTTAATACGATATCTTGACGGTTTCCCGTGGGAGAGGCTGTCGTATTTGTCAACTCGAAAACCAAAATATGTACTGCGACCATGATATAACTTTTTCATAAAATTATTATTTATTCTGCCCGCGGCTTCACCCGAGTGAATTGTAGTTGATTAAAAAGTATCCTGTGTGTTATTCTGATGTATAAACTATATTATATTGAAATTTTGTAAAAATACTTGTAGTAGTTTTTGTGTGTTTTGCGTGAAAGTGAAAATTTAATTTACTATTATTTCGTCAAGTAAACGATTAAATATGTTGTATTAATTACTAGCTTTTCGCCCGCGGCTTCAATCAGGTGAATTGTTAAAGGGCAGAATTTTTTCCGACTGAACACCTGGATTTGAAATTCATCAAACAATTTTTGAATACATAAAAAAAGAATCCTCTGTGCTCCAGCGCAGGCGGTGTCGAACTTTACCGCACGAGGTCTCGGTTTCGATTTTGAGGTAGAGCTAGAGCTACTTGTTTAATGAGTTTCTTTAGTCTGAAAAATAAAAAGTTATCTAAGATTGGATTTGTATCCGATATGGCGACAGCCTTGCTACCTGTCTTATCCTTGGACCTATTAATGTCAGCTAATCGTTCGTGCATAAGTATGTACCTCTTCCTACTCCATTGATTATCCCCTATACTCAAGAGAGTAGGAAGAGGCATGACGATATTTGTATATAACAATTTTAATTATGTATTTGCGTTAGTCAGTTTAGATAAATCTTAAAGGAACTTTTGCCTCGTTGAGATCAAGGTTAAAATAATAACAGTGTACTTCATTTCAATAAATACCCTAACATAATAACTTTGGCGTATTAAAACAGTCTAAAGTATTATTATATCATTTAAAATTTAGAGTATATTTTAATTTTAATGATGCAATTATCTGCCAATGATATTTAGAACAGCAAATTTTATTTAAGCTAATTACAGATCTTGAGTTTGGTCACATTTTAAGTCGGTTTGTTTATTCGCTAACTTCTTAAACGTAAGTAATCTGAAACGGCTTTTTACATAAATTGTTGGTAGCCGAGTGGCCTAGTGGTACAAGCTTGGTACTTCCATTTCGGTAATTAAATGAAATGAATATTATTTATTTGCCGAATATGTGTGTTTAAAAGTTGTTACAAAAACAAGATTTTTTTATTATACCAACATATTCTACCACGATGTGGTGTGCAAATATTTTAACACATACTTTATTTATTAATTATTAACAATATACCAATTATCTTGCTATTTATAAACATTAATTTATACCCGACTTATTTTAATTCTGTCTACCATAAATGGTGGTACCATTTCCAAACCTCGCCATTCAGGAGAAGAAACGGCAAAACAAACTCCCCGGCAACCATGACTTCTTTAATTAAATTGAAACCATATCAATATTAATTATTTGATGTATTTAATACTTAATCTTATCTTTAAAATACTCGTTTATGCTATTATTATCGTTTATGCTTCACGCCTATTATCCCTGAAGAGGTAGGCAGTGGTGTGCTAGTATATCCACGACTCGTAAGTCCAGTAGATATACTAGAACACACCCATGATTAGCCAATACAATATATAATAATATGGTTTTTGTAGATATTGTGTACTTAAAATACATAAAGGCCAGGCCAGGGCGAATCTGAACTCAAAAGTAAATGGAAAGTTAAAAAAGTATGAGGAAAGTTCAAAATCTAGACC
>DVZL01003107.1:0-14388 GCA_018236625.1 Lasaia peninsularis
GGTTCAGTGGTTTAAGCGTGAAAGCGTAACATACAGACAGACAGAGTTACTTTCGCATTTATAATATTAGTATGGATACATGCCATCTTTTTTCAGTGGCATAAAAAACGAAAGAGATAGAAGATTTTAGTCATGTCAAATTAGTGAGAATACAATAAATTGTAATATTTTTAATCGTATTCTACTAGATATCTGTAGAAATGTTACACGCAAACTAAACTGACATGACTAAACTTCTTTTATTTATTTTAAAAGAAGATAGCGATACGTAAAATAAGATTAGTTGTCGGCAACAGAATTACCAGCATACCCGCGACTTTGTCGGTTTTTTTATTCAATTATTTATTTTATTATATAAATGTCTAAAATAAAATTAGCCTAAACTATTTCTTATAAGATCAGCTGTCAGCCAGTGAAAGTCCAGGTCCAGTCATTTCAGATATTAGCGGGTACAAATAGACAGACAAAAATATTATTTTGGTATACGTACCTTATTTTATACATACAAAATAATAGTTTTAAAAAACTATTAAACACGCTTTTATTTGTTGTACAACTAAAAACTAGAAAATAATTCTAAGTCATGAAGAGTTCATGTTACAGGGGGAGAAAACCAAATTTAAGTTTTTAACAAAATAATTTAATTCAGAGTAAAGAGCGTGGGGTGCATTATACCTACTATGGGTTCATAACTAACCTCTAATATATAGTTGCCTATAGAATGATTATGATATTTTAAACAACTAGCACCCTTTCTTCTTCTTTCCTTTCTTCTTTACTGTAACAAGGGTAAAAATATACGTCAAGTGCGAGTCGGGCTCGAGCACGAAGGGTTCCGTACTATTATCTATAAGAAACGGCAGAAAAATCACGTTTGTTCTCCGGGAGCATCCTTTATATTATATCTATTTATTTTATTATGTTTTTAATATTTGTTGTTATAGCGGCAACAGAAATACATCTGTGAATATCATTTGTCTAGCTATCACGATTCATGAGATACAGCCTAGTGACAGACAGACAGCGGAGTCGTAGTAATAGGCTACCATTTTTCCCCTTTGGATTACGGAACCCTGAAAACTAAATTAATTGGAAAACAATTTAAAAACATATCTAATTAAATGATTAACAATGTAAAGTTGTTTTATCAATGCATTTATCACTTTTTTTCAGTTGCTTATTGCTGATTATTTGTGTTTGTATAAGTGAAAATAAGATTATTAACAATATCCGTCACGATGTGAGGAAGTTCCCCGATGGATTTCTGTTTGGAACTGCGACTGCTTCATATCAAGTAGAAGGTGCATGGAATAAAGATGGTAAGTTTTTTCATATTTTTCTTACTCGTCCTTGTCAAGTTCCACTTTGGACAGTTTATTAGCTGGATGAATATCCATTAATATTTTTTCCAGCTGTAAATGGCTACAAAAGTAACGAGAAAGATATTTTTATTATTTTACTAGCTATATCCGCGACTTCTTTCTTAACTAAACTGATTAATTTTAGTTAAATATTGAAACATGATGTGAGTTAAACTCCTGCCCTACAATTAAAGTTTTCTGCTATGCGCAGTATTTGCTATATTTTAAAGCCAGGAAAATTTAACCCTATCAATACTTAATTAAAATCGGAATAATAAAAGTATATTCGATTTAAAATATCAAAACGTGGACTTACGAGGGTAAAAGCTTTACAAACATTGAAAATTGTATAATCTGTATTTCAGGAAAATCTGAGAATATTTGGGACCGTCTCTCGCATCAAGTGCCATGTCCCATTAAAGAATGTCACACTGGAGACGTAGCTGACGCCTCTTACCACCAGTACAAACGTGACGTGGAAATGATGAGAGAGCTCGGACTTGACTTTTACCGCTTCTCTATTTCTTGGGCAAGAGTTTTACCCACAAGCTTCCCAGATCAAATCAACGAGGCTGGAATACAATACTACAACAATTTGATCGACGAAATGTTGAAATATAACATTGAACCAATGGTAACTCTTTACCACTGGGATCTTCCTCAGAAATTGCAAGATCTTGGTGGATGGGCAAACCCTCACATTGTGGACTGGTTTACTGATTATTCTCGAGTATTATTCGAAAGACTTGGAGATCGTGTCAAATATTGGATCACAATCAATGAACCCAAGGAAGTATGCTTCCAAGGTTATGCTGCTGCATCTCTAGCACCTTTATATGATATTACTGGATATGGTGAATATATGTGTGCTAAAAATTTATTGGTAGCTCATGCGAAAGTATGGCATTTATATAATGATGAATTCAGACCAATACAAGGTGGAACTATTGGTATTACACTTAGTGCTAGATGGCATGAACCAGAATCTGAAGAACATAATGAAGCTACTGATGAGTTTAGACAATTTGAGGTAAAATTTTATTTTTTTTAACACTTTTTTGAACACATGTTATATTACAGCAAATAAAAAAAAACATAACAAAAAATACAAAAGGTGAGTTTATCTCTGACAAGAGATGTCTTATAGCTAACCTAGGATAGGGAAAAAACATAAATAAAAATAAAAATCGTAGTGCACAAACTGATCAACAATACAAAATAAAATTATACTAGCAGCTATTTTACATAATATATTGACAAGAATCTGGGAAGTAGAGAAATTTTAATTGCCTTTTGAGTGCTGTACCCTTTGTATTACTACGACTTTTTCTTATAGACAGGTAACCAAATATGCAAAATAATTTCCTATTGGTAAAAAATACAAGAGTTATTTTTTTACTTTGTTATTGGTGTTATTTCCAGCTGAGACTGGGCTCCGTAACCTGTGTACGTTTATTGAATACCTTACTTTCCAATACGAACCTGATAACCATTTTTGTCAAAATGGATGGAGGTTTATGCAGCTAGGAATAATAAACCATTAGAATCAATTCGTAGATGAATATAATAAACTATAACTGAAATTAAATTATTTTAAAATGGGTCAAAAAGCAAAAAGATTTTGGTGAAGCCCGCGAGAACTAATGTGTAAATAAAAGAATAATGAAATCAAAATCTTAAAACTTGGGGATAATAAGACAAAATTAATATTTTGTGCGTTTTGACTCGTTTTAAAGTAATTTAATGTATATTATGAAACGCTAGTTAGTCCAAAAACTAGTTTCTATTTAATTTACATACTCGGGCGTTACTTTGCGGAAATCTATATTCAAACAAAATTTAATTGTTATTTGACAAATTCTGACAAAAATATTATTTTATTTTGGCAGAATTGGGCAAAAAAACATTTTTGTTAGTATTTATTGACTTGCATTACATAACATTTTGAATACTACGAATAATTCAAAAGTAACTTAAGACAAGTTCTAAATATATATTATTTTAAGATTTTATTACAAACACTTTACTTTAAATCATTAAAAGTTTATTGATATTATTTTATTGCTATAATATTAAAAATAATAGTTTTACCAGACTATATTGCTAGTAATCAGATGAGATAAGTGTGAATAAATCGTAATCATAAACTAAATAAGCAATAGAGATAATGTTGTGTGGTAATATAAATATTTAATATTGATATGGTACTAGCTGTTTTCTGCGGTTTTACCCGCATTAATTAAAGAACAATGTATTAAAAACTATACTTCAAGTAAATAATAAAGTAATATATATTTATTTGTATCAGGATCAAGATCATGTTTATAAAATAATCTTCGCAATATAACACATACTAGACATAGTTGTATGCTGTTTGTTTTTTTTAGAACTTTTAAATGGGAAACAGTTTCGTAACATAATATATACACTCTTCGTCACATACACCATTACACAGCGCACACAAGGAAAGTTGTCAAAAAAAAATGCTTTATCGTTTTTGCATCATTTTTCAATCTGCTCCACTTCTACCTATACATATATTAAAACTACTGATCGGGACGAAATTTTGCAAGCAGGTAGCCAAGTAGATAAGTATATTCCGAGGTAGGCTATAGGCTACTTTTTATCGCATTTACTTACAGGGGTTCCGTGGGAGAGCAAAAACTTAAAATTCAAATTTAGCTATAATTCAGGAAAGCGCAGTTCAATTTCATTTTATATGCTTATAAGTATGATAAACAACTGTTTTCCTTTTTTTAGTGGGGACAATATGCCCATCCAATATTTTCAAAGGAAGGAGACTTCCCTCCAGCCATGAAACAAAGAATTGCTGCCAAAAGTGCTGAACAAGGTTTCTTTAGGTCGAGGCTTCCAGAATTTACGGATGATGAAATTGAAATGATAAGAGGCAGTTCCGATTTCTTTGGTCTTAATCACTATACTACTTATATGGTATATAGAAATGAATCAGTGGAAGGATATTATTCATCACCTTCGTACTACGATGATGCTGAAGTTATGACCTATGCTAAACCTGAATGGGAGGGAACAGAGGCGCCTTGGAATTACGTAAGCATATCACTACATAACACAAAACAAAGCCACTACCCATTCCTGTCTGTATGTATGCTTAGATCTTTTAAACTAGAGATACCATGTTCCAATTTAAAAATTCATAGCCCCGCGTAATGGCTGTTAAAATATATAATAAATTGCCAACAGAAATGAAACAGGAAAATAATGACCGCGTCTTTCTTGATATGCTAAAAAAAATGTCTTGATGAGTATTAAGACTGATAAAACCTAATTTTGTGACGAATAAATCAATTTTGCTACACCCTAAAGGGGTAATATGTTACTGTAAAAGCACGAACTACGGTAAATCCCAAGATTTTCCAGTAAAACCTAAGATTTAACAACTCTTATTGGTAAAATGCCGAAAAATTATGTGATTCGAACTTTTACCACCATTCACTTAGTAAATCTTAAGATTTAAATCGAAGGCACGGTAAATGTTGAAAAAAACATTTTATCCGTATTGGTGCGGATTCTCTGTGTGGAATAGACCATCAGCCTCTCTATCAGGCAGCTCGTAAGAGGCAAGCATAGGTTAACTGGGTCACTTTCAACAAGATCACTGGTTGTAGAGTGCTGTGCAGCAATTCGCCTGGGCAGGAATCCACTACCCTACATATTCCTGCCGCCATAACGACATTGCTGTGTTACAGTTCGGAGGGCAGGGTAGCCGGTAGATATGAAATGAGTAAGAAAGGTTCATGAATATAACATGTATAACATACCTGTGAAAAGCCGGAGCTAGTTTAAATTATTTTATGTTATTTCACGTCTATCAGTACAAATCCCCTAGTTTTAAAATTTGTCTTACTTACCTAATTTGTTACAAAAATTTACTATTTATATGTATCCTTCTTGTTCATTTGTTCTTATGTAAAAAATTTAAAAGTGTCTTATCAGATTATTTATCAGAAGTTTACCCTATAGGTTACACCAGCTATGGGGAACGAATGACCAGTGGTAGTATTCTGAACGGATATGATTTAGGAACTTTCAAGAAGAGAGCATACTCATTCCTAAAAGGTTGGCAAGCCATCTGTGATACTTCTGGTGTTGTGGGTGTTCGTGGACGACGATGAACACTTACCATTAGGTTACCCACTTGCCCGTTTGCCTCCTCTCCAATAAAACATAGGTTTCAATTTAAATATTTTAATGGTATCTGCGTTCAAAAATAAAGTATAATTTTAGTCTTTTAGTAAGGTTACAAATCTAATTCCATATATTAATGTATTTTTAATGTCCAGCTTGTTCCATGGGGTTTTCACAAATTACTAGCCAAAATAAGAGAAGACTATGACAACCCTCCAGTGTTTATTACTGAGAATGGCGTTTCTACTAAGGCTGGACTTGAAGACGACTTACGGATTAAATACTACAGATCTTATCTGGATGCCATGCTGGATGCGATAGATGATGGTTCAGATATCAGATTATATACTGCCTGGAGTCTCATGGACAATTTCGAGTGGATGTATGGATATACGTAAGAAAAATATTTTTTATAAGTCGGTTGGCAAACAAACAGACGATGATAGATAAATAACAGCAGTTTCTTACAATTTTATCATTGTGCTGAATCCTTTCTGACTAAGTTGTTGCGTAAGAACGTACAGTCCTTTTATTGTGGTCAAAAAGTAGCCCATGTAAAAGCTATATTACTGTAAAGATTCATTAAAATTCGTCCAGTAGTTTTTTGTGAAAGAGTAACAAACATACATCCATAATCACAAATTTCGCATTCATAATATTAGTAGGATTCATTGAAATAAGCATCGTCTTCATGGTATCGTGTTTTTTAAAAAAAATGCTTGTTTTAAATGTTTAAATAAAATTAAAGTTTTAATGATTATTTATCAGATACATGATAGACGTATGTTTTGTATATATTTTCCAGTAACTTAAATTTTACACTTGCGTAAGAATATGACAGCATCGTCGCCATTTTTCAATTTCTTAGACGATTCAGCTCGTGCAATTAGTATGTAGCTGTAGCAATATCTATAAGTCGGTTTGTCATTGGTGACTTAAGTTTAGTGGACGTCTAGCTAAACATTAATTAGTTTTAGTTAAAGAATAACTATAATTGTAATTTGTTTGTTACAGGCAGCGGTTTGGGTTGTATCAGGTTGACTACGAAAGCCCAGAGAGGACGCGGACACCTCGAGCTTCTGCTTATGTGTACAAAGAAATATTGCGAACTCGAGAACTGGATTTCCACTTCCAACCCGACACATCTAAACCCATGACTATTGATAATAAATATAATTAACTTATTGTAACATTTTTTTTACAAATTGAGAAGAGATTGAGGTAGAAGTTTTACGAGTAGATTTGGATCCGATGGTTTTGTCATATAACTAAACTTAGTTAAAAGAGTATGTATAGAAAACAAATAAACAACGACAAACCTAATTCGCCGAAAGAGTCGGCAAAGGCACGTATGCGGCCCCGATTGGTAGACGTTATTAGGTCCCATATGATAGGTGGTAACTCTGTCGCCAAATCAGTCACAAATCCCGGTTTTATAGTATAGAAAATAAAAGGTTTCTCAAACTTACCACAGTTTGAACTTTTATAAAATGAAGATATAGCAATATAAGTTCTGAAATTGGAATCTGTAAATGTGTTTTATTTCCCGGCTTTTAGCCAGAATTACATCCCTGGGCGGGTGGTATGTCATAGTATAAAAAATATCAAAGCCAGATCAATTTATTTACATATAATTTGTTTTAGGATCATTTGCAATATTGTTAACTTAAATATTATAACCTATATAAAGCATTAAAAAGTAAAATGTTTTTTTAAAAATGAGGTAAAAGTTTGTTATCGGAAAATTTCTGAGATCAACTTTTTTTTTTTAATTACTATCGGTATACTAAACATGTTTCTTGTTGATCTGACAATAATTATTTTTTAAAGATACATGTGAAATAATCTTTAGCAATATTATACAAACCATAAAAAAATGTGTTCTTCGCAAGAGCCATAGTGTAATACATGTTAAGGTTATAATCACACCAGTCTATCACTCTTTTGTCGTGCCAGACATATTCTCCTTTCAGTGATTGTGGTGCAGCCAAAACTAAGTAAACTGCTGTTGTTGCTGCTTGATCTGCCGAAAAAACTCCTACCCCTAGAGTCATTTCTGTTCTTAATATTCCAGGATGCATTGAATTAACAGAAATATTTTTGTATTCTAGCTCATTCTGTTGTACCCTTGTTAGAGCACATAACGCTACTTTAGAAACTCTATAGGCAGGCAAAGATCCATTATCAGCTAAGTCATTCTTGTTGAAAGTTCCATTTTTTGATGATTCTAAATACCAATCAACAAATTCATTTATATCTTCTACTTTTAAATTTTTCTTTGACAATCTCTCAATCCAGTATTTGTTTGTGACGTTTGATAAATGTCCAGCACTGCTTGAAATATTTAAAATTCGTCCATTTTCTCTAACTAAAGGTATTATCAACTCTTGTATGATAAGCAAACTTTTGAAGTTTATGTCAATGACTTGTTTATCTTCTTCATAGTCAGTTTTCGGTAATACACTTGATACAATTCCAGCATTATTAATTAAAATGTCAATACCTCCATGTTCTTTTATAATATATTCTCTGAACTTTTCAATACTTTTTCTATCAGTGATATCTAACTGATGGTATTTAGGGTACAGTCCAATTTTTTCTAATTTAGAAACAGCTGCTCTTCCGCGATTTATATCACGAGAAGTCAAATAAACATGACCTTCAAATCTCCGACACAAACTTTTGACGATAGCAAAGCCTAGTCCTTTATTAGAACCAGTTACCACTGCCACTTTTATACACATGTCTTGTCTCTTATAACACTACTTGTTTACTAAGTCATGATAGGCAACACGATGTTAAATTTAGTCATTATTATATTTCTTATCATACAACCAGATTGCTTTATTAATTCTTTTAAAAGTAAGTTTAAGACAAAAAAATTAATTATCATAGGTAGCACCTGTCATAAGCAACTGGTTTTAACACAAGCAACTATGGGTAAACTGTTTGCATCCATTTTATTTATGAATCCTCGAATTGTACTGAAAAGCATAACAAAATCAAAAATTAAAATAAAAAACAAGAAACATTAGAAGTGGAGTTGGCAGATTAACTTGTAAAAGTATTTTTATTTATTTAAACTTTATTTCACACAAATTTCAGGTTAACAGAGATTCTAATGTATTTGAACCTGAATAATTTTCACCTTATTTGTGTATGTATATGTTTTATTATATATAATATATATGCATCTAATATTATATATAATAAAACATATGTATTTAATATTATATATAATTAAACATTACTAAAATTAAACAATTAAATATTTAATATGTAATTGTTTAATTTTAGTAATGTTTAATGTATACCAAGTGTACGTATTGTTTTTTTGTTTCTTTTTTACGGGTCAGCTGGCAGAAATCTCTTTTGTAGGAGATGAGCTCGCCTTTTGTACTATAGTATCTTTAAGTGATTGTTTTGTTATGTTGTTCTGTGTTCAATAAATAATTAAAAAAATAAAATAAATACATAAATAAAAAGCTCTTATGAGCTGACTGGCAAAGAAGCAATTGAGCTTATCAACTAGGGAAAACAGAAAAGGGAAAATGCAAGCTAGGACTGTGTTATGGATAAATATTAAGTATCATTATAGGTAGGCAAATATTTTAAAAGAAGGTTTAATGTACTATTTGGAAACAGAAAAAAAATCGCAACTTTGCAAGTTAAGTGGCTGACTCGTCTATCAACAAACACACTGATGAAAATAGTAAACGAATTTTGTCAAAATTTTTGAATATAAGTAGTTATAGTGACGTAAATATCCAATTTTTGGAAATTTTACCACAAATGTGTAAAGTTGAAAAAAGAAAATCAGTTTTTTTCTAAGATTAGGTACAATTTAACAAAATAAAACTATTACATAATAGAAAGTCTTCTTTTAACCAATTTGCAAAATATATTTAAAATGCAAGTTTAATATATCATACAAAGGCCACATAAAAACAAGTACAAAATACAAAATACATACATTGTTTATAAATACAAAACGTATTCACGCTAAAGTTGAAGGTTAACTTGTTTAGCGTTTATATAATGTAGACAAATTGGTTTCTACATATATGTTTTGTATATAAACAAAGTTGCTTTAGTTATTTTTTTAAATATCATAATCTATACAAATAAATAAAAATGGTGTGTATGAATGTAATATTAAAATTACTGCTTTTTACTTAATGCATATGTATGTTTGTAAAATACATAATATACCAAAATAATATTCTTTAAAAAGTTTCTGTCTGTTTGTACCCGCTAATCTCTGAAACGGCTGAACCGATTTTAACTTTCACTGGCAACTGATGTAATAAGGAGCGGCTACGGCTACTTTTATTTTAGAGTTTTATTTTTGCATTCAAAATTCGTCCGATTAGTTCTTTAGGAAATTAGTTTCTTGGCCCCTCTTATAAAATTTGCCAAGGTATACATACGCGGTAATTAACAATGTTAGTTACGCGCTATTGTACTATCAACAAAGATACGTAATCAAGATAAACTGCACAAAATGTAGAAAAAAGTTTTTTATGAGAAAAAAAACAAATAATACACCGTTTTTATTTCTACTTTATGTACAATCAACCGAAAATAAGTTAAAAGCCAAAAAAAGCTTTTTAGAAAAAGTTTTTATTATTTTTCGAGTTGTTCTCAATGAGCCCTTTCATTTAATACTCTTATTGTAGAAGTTGTTTGAAAACAACTATTCCGCCATCTTGTTAGGCCCGCCATATTGATTTAATTTACATAACATACTTTTCTAAAATAGAATTCCAAAATAAAAAATAGTCTAAGCCGTAAGCTACAAACAGTCAGACAGAAAGATAGACAGACGAAAGTTCTAAAAAAAATATTTTGGCATATTATGTACCTTGTAAATATACATATGCACGTAGTAAAAAGCGGTTATTTTAATATTACATACAGACACTCCAATTTTATTTACTTGTATAGATGATAAACCAATAAATTTGACGTGACATTGAACAACCACAAACCTGTTTTACTAACCACGACTGATTTTTAATAAGTTGAATATTAACTCAATGTTTTCAATATATATCATTTTACTCACAGAAACAAAAAATAATCTGGAAAAGTTTATATTTTGTTGTTGAAATACAATTAAACGTTTAATTTTATTGCTGTACTAGCAGTGCCCGCCACTTTGTCCGCGTTTTTATTTTTTATTTTTTCATTTTGTACAGTTCTAAAACAAAATTCTAAAATAAAAGTAGCCTAATCTTTTCCTTATTATATCAGATATCTGCCATTGAAAGTATCGTCAAAATCGATTAGCGGGTACAAACAGACAGAGAGACAGACAAAAATTCAAAAAAATACTATTTCGGTGTAAGTACCTTGTATGTAAACATACATATTAATTTAATGAAAAGCGTTTAATTTAATATAAATATTACATTCAGTTACTCCAGTTTTATTTATTTTTATAGATTAAAATTCAGTACTAAATCTGAAAACAGATGGCACTGTGCATTTTTAAATTGCGTCTCAATTGACTAGGTCTTAATATATATACATTATTGCCCACCTCCTTTAGCACTTCAATATTATTTACTTGTTTAAATATTTGTTTAAATATTCCTAATACCCCATAACACAAGCAAGTAATTGCTTATTTTGACGTAACATCAATTTGTGTTAATCGTCTAAAGGTACTGTAATAGGTTACATGGTCTAGAATATGTATGTGAGCTATTACAGGTCGCGAACGTGTAAAAGTAAAACCATGAAGGTTGGTTTAAAATATTAATAATTTTAAATATGTTCGAAAAAGAATAGAATGGGGTTGTCAAGCGACGAATAAGAAAGATGAAAATATATAAAAATGAAAATACGAATTGTAATGTTTTTTATATTTAAAAATACAAGTAATACCTCTCGCAGACCGCAGTTAATTAAATATATTTCTTTATCTATGTATATTTACAATTTGTAAGAATCAAGGTCATATACAAACACAGATAAAGTAAATTTAACTCCAGAACGGCTGGAGTTATTTTCATGATCTTTGTATTTTTTGGCTTCGTCCCGATCCCAAACAGGTAATAGCTATTAAACATTTAAAAATTAAGGAAAAAACCTAGCCGAACCGAAGTTTGCCGAAATAATAATTGTAAACGATATCTTCACTGTTTTGAACAACAAAAAATGAGAATCTCACGCTTTAAATACCAACCCAATTGAATTATTTTTTGTTATACGTATCTATTTTTTTTTTTTGATTATTTTTAATATAATATGCCGTTCTTGTTTTTTTCTGTTGATCCAAAGGTTAGATGGTAGAGAATGCTATACGCATTAATAAGCTCGCCTTTTGTATAATATATTTGCATATGGTGTACAAAAAAATATTAAATAAATAAAATAGTCTGTTCCTATTCACTTTATTTAAATTTTCGAGACTCTCTAATCTCTTGAACGATTGGACCGATTTTGACGGGACTTTCACTGCCAGATAGCTGATGTAATAAGGAACGGCTTAGGCGACTTTTATTTTGGAATTTCATTTTATAAATGTATAAAAAATAGCTAATTAAAAACGCGGACGAAGTCGCGGGCGCAGCTAGTTAAAAATAAAATACGTACAAATTAACCAATAGATAATTACTTCAATAAATTATCAGGTATCGAACCCAAACCTTGTAAGTTGTCCATGGCCTTAGACATGTACGTTAACCTTCCGACCAATGATGCGGTCATAAAGACGTAAAATAAAATCAACAAATTTCATAATATAACTATACAAGATGAAACTTCTTAACAATGAAAATGTGAAATAGATATTTAGTTCTCTATCACTCCAGTCGATAACTCTTTTATCATCCCACACATATTGTCCTTTTAATGACTGCGGGGCATCTAAGACTAAATAGATAGGGGTCTCAGCAGCTTCATCTGGGGATAAATAGCCCACTCCTACTGTCAAATCAGTTCTAACTATTCCAGGATGTACAGAATTAACAGAAATATTCTTAAAATCTAACTCTTTTTGTTGTATTTTGGTCAAAGCACACAATGCTACTTTTGAAACTCTATAAGCAGCGATGAATCCATTGTCAGCTAAGTCATCTTTATTAAAAATTCCCTTTTTCGTTGATTCTAAATACCAATCAATAAATTTATTTATATCTTCGATAGATAAATCTTTTTTTGCCAGTCTTTCGGCCCAATATTTATTTCTCACGTTCGATAAATGACCAGCACTACTTGATATGTTTAATATTCTTCCATTCTCTCTTACCAGTGGAAAGATTAGTTTCTGAATAGTAAGCATACTTTTATAATTAACATCAATAACATTTTTATCATCTGCATAATTTTTCCAAATTATACTAGAAACCACTCCAGCGTTATTTATTAGAATATCGATGCCACCATGTTTCTTAGCAATGTAGTCCCTAAAGTTCAAAATACTGGACTTATCTGTGACATCTAGTTGGTGATATTCAGGATATAGACCGGCTTCGTTAAGTTCACTAATAGCTGCTTTTCCTCGGTCAATATCACGTGATGTCAAATACACTACACCTTCAAATCTCTTGCACAGTCCTTTTACGATTGAAAAACCAATCCCTTTATTGGAACCAGTAACGACAGCTACTTTAGCGTTCATTATGTCTGATCGCCTCAAACTGTTCTAACACACTAAACCAGTAAATAACACTGTTCACGTTTTTATTCATTTAACTTACAGATACGTCGTTTCTATCTGTTTTAATTTGTAATAATGTAAATGAATCATTTTAATAAACAACGTCAATGAGTTGGATAAACACACTAAACGTGCAAATATCGTTAAGTTGGTTCAGTGAAAGCATATATATGAAACTACGGCTGTTGTCTGTTAAGACTATTAGTCGCGTATTGTCCCAGATTCAATTCCCAGGTAGGGCAAGTGTTCTTAATTTTTTCAGATTATTCTGAGTAAGCATTACAGAGACTTGCCACCTTTTACATTATGGGCCCTTGTACCTTGGCTAAACGTGGGTGTTCTAGTATATCTACTGGACTTACGAGTCGTGGATATACTAGCACACCTCTGCCACCACCACCTATCTATTCGGGGTTAATAGGCGTGAAGGTATTTTTATTTATGCTACATATCAGAAGAGCTATATGCTTGTTCGCTTATTTATTACATAAAAAAATGCACGAGACCAATTCGCACTTGACCGTTTTTTTTAATTTAGTTAAATAAATGAATTCTCTGAAATTATTAATTAATAAGTGCACAAATTAAATAATTTCATATCTAGCAAAGTTCGAAACCCTATAAATTATAATGTTTTTTCAGTACATTCCAATACTTGGTTTAATTATTCATAGCTGTGACCAGACTTATCTATATAAATATATATAACATTAGGGTGTCGGTATGTAATTTTAAAACATCCGCTCCTTATTAAATGCATATGTATGTTTACAGGGTACATATACGAAAATCATATTTCGTATGAATTTCTGTCTGTATGTCAGTTTGTTCCTGATAATCTCTGAAACGGCTAGACCAATTTTAAGGGGACTTTCACTGGCAGATAGCTGATGTAACAGGGAATAGCTTGGGCTACTTTTATTTTAAAATTTTGTTGTAGAAATGTTTAAAATAATTAAATAAAAACGCGGAAGAAGTCGAGGGTACAGCTAACCAATATAAAAGGAAATATGTTAGTAACATTATTTATAACTCAATAACGGCTGAACTGTTTTGACTTAAAATTGGGGGAGAGGTAGCTTAAAACCAGTAGACAGCTAGAAATGTATAATTAAATAATAAATAAATAAATAAATATTACTGGACAAATTACACAAATTGATCTAACCCCAAAGTAAGCAAATTAAATGC
>DVZL01003108.1:0-14385 GCA_018236625.1 Lasaia peninsularis
TGACACATACTAACAAATGACGGTAGATTTAAAAAGATGTCATAGCTCCATGTAGGTTAGGCCACGAACTTTTGGATTCACCCTCGTAATATGAAAAAAATCTCCTACTCCGAAACTAACATTGTTACAAAAATGTACAAAAATAATGTAATTAATCTGCCTACATATTGTTTTAGACACAAATAAATGGCCTATTGGTCATTCTCTATTTACTATGAAAACTTACATAACAATTTCGGTCCTTTTTTATGCATAATCGCATTTCACATTTAGTACACAAAAGTAGTTTTTCCAGAATTATATTTTCTACAACGACTTTTAGTTTTCACGATAGGATAATGATTGTGTCCGTCATATCATGTGTTTTCAGCAGGGTGTACCTTTATAGGGTTAATGATTATATTCCTAGATGATGGGCCCGGAACATTATGCAAATCCATTCCAAGTGGAGGTTCTTTTTTTGCTTACACCTTGAGCAATTTGTAATCTAAAACCTTTTAATCGAAGGTATTTGTCATTAATCATTAATAAGCCATACTCTCATTATTCACAGCTATATCAAGAAGCTGAGAAAAAATGGCCATATACCATTTGTGCGTTTTATAATAAGTTCGGTATATGGCAATTAACATATCCGACAGATCCATATTTTGGGACAGGGTATGTCGATAAATCTTTTAGTGTCTTTGCTATACCGATTACATATGCCCATCGATTCAAGACCCACATATGTACCTACTAGCTATTAGTACTAGTTTATTGTCCAACCACTTAACCATAATAATCTTTTGATTATTACACACTCTATAATCAGCAGAACCACGTGGTTTCTATTTTAATGGGCTTATCGGATTTTAAATTGCATTCCCGAATTCTGTTTAGACGGAAAGTCCCAATTGATGAAATGCCCATTTCATCGCAAAGGTATGTCATAAGTTCGACATCTGAGAAAAAGTTATCGAAGTTAACCACCAATAGAACTGGATTCCGTATTGTGCGACATAATATTAAAATTACTTTAGCTCCTAATGCCATGGATTTCTCTTTAGTTGTGAATGTGATATCCCAGAAGGTACTTTCTCCACCACATCCACCGTATAACAGGAAGTCGTACAAAAAACCTGATACACTTGATCTTACAACTAATTTATGTCCCCATTTTTCAGGTTTAGGTTTGACATACTGCTGTAGATTTCCGGCTTTTTTTCCTTTGTAGGGTATCATCATTTCGTCAATTGACATGCGACTTTTTTTTTCAATCTTATGATAATTCTTTCTAATAAATAATAATCAACGCAGAATAAACAAGTGACATAACTTTAAATAAGCCTATTTGGCAAGGTACCCTGCAGAGCACAAAACCAAATTTCAGGAAAGTTTGCAACGTGCCCTGCAGGGGACAGTTAACTTTATAGCAAAATATCTAATAAAGTATCGTGAAAACGGTTCAAATAAAGCCATAAAACCAATAATTGATTATTTAATAATAAAACTGCTGTGAAATACACCAAGAAAAACAACTAAATAAAATAATACAAGATAATTTACCTTAAGGCGCGAGTTCCGTTGTAGACATTACGACATTTTGGCGGCTAACGTTTAAAATTGATGCTTTTTAAAAACTATGACGTTGACAGACGAATGTTTATGAAATAAGTCACTGATAAAATAATAAAAACATATTGACTTTAATTGTATTTGGTTTGCATTATCTATAAATAGACCAGTGCTCTATAGGTCACATGCCGAAATTCATATCATAAATTCATGTACCCTATGGTACACATTGCTAAGTTAAGGGTTAAGAAAAAATCACATTTAGAATAATGCTCCTTTATAATCATCTTTATTATTTGACTGAAGACTGATAGTTACTAAGCAAACATTTGTAGTTATTGCTTTCTACGTATTGATTGTTGTATTCTAGAATTTGTTTACAGACCTGTAGTGTGCTTTTGCAGAAAAAAATGCTGATATTGTATCGCACAATAGTTATTATTAAAATTACAAGGATTCTAATATTAATTATTGTTTAAATTTTAATGACAAATTATTTTCTTGTCATTACAGAAAAGAGCCCTAGAAGCTGTAGATATACCTAGGCCTCCCAAAGATATCTGTAAAAGAAATCTAGTTAAGTTACAAAAAATTAAGGATGTAAGTAATACTAGGACTCATTTAACTTGGAAAAAGGTATCTGAGGCAACATTGCGAAAAGCTATATACTCTCATGATTGGAATCGTGTTGCATATTTATTAAAGAAAGCACCAATATGGCAGCGACATTATGTTGATATGCCCTTAGTAATCAGAGTAAGTATATTTCTATAATTACTTATTTTTTTAGCGTATCTAAATTGACTTAACACTTCCCTGAAAACTACAATTTGCATCATCCTTAACGAATGTCACTTGCATTCATTAGGTTAAAAATAACATATAGTTGTATAAGATTGTTTTAAAAAATGCTTGTAGCAATCGGGTATCAAATCTTAGCCATTTTTAATCAAAATCACTTATGTAGAAGTCCAACAATATTTATTGTAACGTGTTAGGGGTGTGACAATATTTATTTTATTTTATATTTAATAATTTTTTCCTGTATATGTAACCCTAAATGAAACAAATCATATACTTCATTCGAATGTTAGTCAAAATTATACTCCGAAATAGGTAAATACTTGTGGGCTCACCCTGTTTCTTTTTTCTCTCTCTCCTGTTCGTGAAGGAAACTATGGCCTTTAGACACCTTAGATGTTGTAGATGCGCTGCCCTACGGTTGAGCTGCTAGACCTTATGTGTAAGTCTACCGGCTACCCCTACTTACCCTTCGAACCGGAACACGACAATGTCAATATATCAGAATAAGTAAGGTGGTGGATCCCTACCCGGGCGAGTTGATGCTCAGTATTCTACCACCAGGGGCAGGCAGATGTGTGCTATATATATGTGTATATCTACGACCTGTAAGTCTAGTAGATGTAATAAAGAACCCACGATTAGCCAAGGTTAGGAAGGCACATGATGTGATAGGTTGTGATTCTATCGTCACTTCAGGCACATTACAATGCCCGGTAATATAATGCTCACTCAGAATAATCTGAAAAACATTTAAGAAAAGTTACCTCACCTGGGAATTGAACCAGGGACCCTAAGCGGCTAACAGGCAACAGCTGTACCATTACAGCAATGAGGCGAATTATGCATTTTATGTACATATAAACCTTTCTCTTGAATCTCTATTAACAAAACTACATTAAAATTTATTGTGTAGAATTAAAGTTCTAAGCATTCATAGGGACAGGAAGCCTCTTGCTGCAAATCCAGGGCTCAGAGTCACAAGTATTTAAATAATTCTAGGTAAAATTTTGGCTAACATTTAAAAAGTATATTATCTGTTTAATTTTGGGTTAGATACATTTTTGTTGTTTGTATTCATTTAAAATACATAAAATCTAGTACTATTACTTATACAAAAGATTCAGAGCTAATATTCTATTTTTAATGATAATATGGTTTATAATTTTCATTGTCAACATTCCATTAAAATCTTGATAAAAACACAGACATAGTTATAAAGTGTGCAAGAGCTTTTTTTATAAATCATTTAATGACCTATATGTATTTATGTCAGGTACTGTGTGCTTAAAGTCATGTTTTTTTTATTAGTACTTTATTTCTTTTCAGGCAATGACACTGCTCCTGATGTATCATCCTACAGCAAAATCTCAGTCATTATTGAACGAATACTTACATTTGGTTTTATCCTGTAGAACAGATGAAGAAAAGCAAGCTATTTACAAGTGCATTTTGTCTTTACCTGAAAAAATATACAATAAATTTAATAAATGAATACTGAAATAGATTTTGGTTGTATTACTTAAGAGGTCGCTCATAAATATGTTTACATACAAGAGGGGGAAGAGAGTCTTGCTGAATGTGACTAGATGTGACAAGATAAGGGGGATCTACGGTACAATATAATGCTCGCCATTCACGAAATTACTATGTTACGGATAACACAGGATGAATAGGTGATGATAGCATGTTACGGAACATTTACAGAATCCTTGGACTGCTGATTATGTACAATTGTGTATTATTTATTAAATAATTTATTGAATTTTTTTTTATTAACTTCATAATTTTTGAGATGAAATATTTCTAGAGACAGTAAGTGTGACAAAGTGTTATGATTGGTGAGAATGGGGTCAAATAACTGATCTTAGCGTGATATATTTTATGAGCGGCCTGTTATTGAATTTTAATACTTGAGTATTATCAAAACTTGGTATGCATATTTTAGAGTTATATAGGTAGATAGGTGTTTGCAGTCTTACCCTATTAAAATATTGATTTTACAACTTTAAAGTGTTCTAATATCCATTGCTTAAAGTTAATGGACAACATTAGAAAACTGGTCTTTTAAGGAGAAACTTTTTGAAAAGCGTTTTTAGTATTTTGAAATATACATACAAGCTACCATTTTGCATTAATATCCACGTCATAGGGCAGCATTATACAGAGAAAATAATCCCGAAGATACAATAGAAAGAACAAAATAATCTTTATATCATTATTTGTGTATTGAATTAATCAAACAATATTTTAGAATGCTCTTGGATTGCCTGTAGCTAAAGCCATGATGTCTGATGACGGAGAGTGTATTGAGTGGAAATATAACTTAGTCCTCGAAGGTCCAGCGGAAGTTTGGTTATTGGGGCTCGAACATACGATGAGAGTGGTTCTTAGAGAGGTAATATGTTAGGTTTTACGCTTATGTAGGATCTAGCATTTCCAATTTCGAGCCTGTACGGCAATTTTAAAAAATGGAGTGGGGTGATATAGAGAACCGAATCACTGTGATTGTATTACACAAAGTAGGTATGGAGTCAAATGCAATTTTTAAAACTCTCCATACACTTCGTATTAGTCAAATCTTTGTGTACCAGTGTTAGATTAGCACTTTTGATGTAGGTGGGTATATAGATGGAGTGTAAATTCTCCAAGATAGGTATCAGTCTACCTTCCATTTTCCAATTCCACGAATGATCTATGACCT
Organism: Lasaia peninsularis; assembly: GCA_018236625.1. Taxonomy (NCBI): domain Eukaryota; kingdom Metazoa; phylum Arthropoda; class Insecta; order Lepidoptera; family Riodinidae; genus Lasaia; species Lasaia peninsularis. The sequence continues at coordinate 5,063 of DVZL01003108.1, forward strand.
GACTCAAAAAGATCAGATTCGAGTACATTAATACCAAGTTTTTCGTATCTGTGTAGGCAGTAATAACAACTTGATCTTCTCTGTGTTACTTCTCTGGTCTATACCATGACTTGCTTTATTCTAAAACTTCTTAATATTCAATTTAATGCCATCATATTATAGCAACTGATCGTCACGCGTGCAGCGTTAAGAAAATGTCGGTACCAACGAGAGCAGTGGATCAATGATCACCCTGGACAACTTGGAATCACTTGCAGCAAGGTAACTTTTTATCATCATCATCATCATCAGCCTATTTTAGTTCACTGTTGGAGTTGCCTTGCCCAGAGTGCGCCATAACACCCGATCTCCCGTTTTCACCATCCAGTCACTACCAGCTACATTCTTTAAGACGTTGGTCCACCTGGCCGGAGGGCGCCCACACTGCGCTTACCGTGACGCGGTCTCCATTCAAGAACCCTTCTATTCCACCGACCATCGGTTCTAGGACAGCACTTTTTACAATATTAGTTAAACAACAGTAATACCAGGGATAAAAAATTAAATTATTAGAGAACAATTATCCGTTAAAATGTGTACGTAGTTATTTAGTATAGCGCGATTAAAATGATTAGGTAAATGGAGTAAACTTACTGAAAACAACATCAAGAGAATTAAAATGCATTCCGCGAAAGTCGAACAAAACAGAACGCACGCGCGCTGCGCACTGCGAAAAATCCGGAGGCAGCATCTATCTACTATTAAAAATGTCATTAATAACTATTGTAAAATCCTTTTTTGAAACTGTTCTAGATTCAATGGACATCTGATTGCACGAGGACCCTATGTCGTTGTGAAATCATGAAAGAGAAGAAACCTTTGAAAAAATTGCGCAAGAAACAGAATCAGATTCTTAGTACACTCCAGGCTATGTCCAGGAAGGAGATAAGCAAGATCTTGAGATGTAAAGTGAACGCACTGTGCGTTATTGAAATCCACTCTAGAGATACCGTTGATAGGATGTACAAAATGGGTTAGTTAAGTTGTTTGAAAAAATATAAAGGTTTACTGAATAAAGATATGCCAGAGGAAATTAAAGGGAAGAATTTGTTTAAAATTATTTACGGGTACATTTTAGTAGTTACCAGATACAATTCTAAATTATGTTTCATGAAAATCAATTAGGTAAAAGATTAGGAATGCTCGAAACCGGGAGCTTAGACTAGGATTATTTATGATATGTCACAAAAGAAAATGAGTATTAAGGTCAAAAATTAAAATTATTCGACACGTAACTTTGGCTTAACAATAGGTAAGTTTTACTCATCACAGACGTTTACGAAAGATCGTTGCAGGTATGTATCTACTAGAAATAAGAACGCCTAATCAAACAATATATACAACAACTTTCTCGTTTCGCATTTTTGATTGAATGTCGGCGAGTCGTGATAAATAACATTAGTAAATGTTTTGGCTATTGTATTTTCCCGACAGGTTGTATGAACGTAACAGCATTTGAATGGTTCTCTCAACTGAAATTCTATTGGGATAGAGAAAGAGAGGACTGTTTCATCAAACAAACCAACACGAATTCCATTTACACATACGAATATATTGGAAACTCTGGTCGTTTGGTTATCACTCCGCTGACGGACAGGTATTGTTTCAGTTAAAAGCTACTTTAATAGGAATGTAAGGAGATACATCTCCTATTAGACATCTCTTAATTAATTTTATTGACTAGACGAATATTGCTTAGGTTTCAGAGGCTGTGTCAAACAAAAATAAAATGATTATTTTGCTATCTCCCGCTTAAAACAGTAGTTTAGTGCGACTCGATCTAGAGCAAGCAAGATACTCAATTTACTATCAACGGACGTTTCGCTTCGCAACAGAAGCATAATCGGAAAAACTAGACTGCACTCACCGACGGTAGAGATAATGATGTCCTAGCAATGTTTGGCTGGAGCGAGGGTTTCATAAGAAAAGAAATACTAAATACTAACAGAACATATGTTACACATCAGATGCTACATAACACTAACGACGGCGCTCCACCTGTTCCGAGGCGGAAGTCCACAGGGTCCAGCGGGCACTGGCAAGACTGAAACCACCAAGGATCTGGGCAGAGCGCTGGCTCGATGGGTCGTAGTCACCAACTGTTCCGATGGACTAGATTATAAGTCCATGGCTAAATGCTTTTCAGGTAAACTTTATTTGAGTAAACTAGTCAAAATAAAAACTATGAAACAAAATTAGCAACCAGAACTTCAGAATCCTCAATACCATTTCGATTCATGGCAGTCTTCTATTGTGCGATTCTGTAGATAGTTTTTGTATCGTAGGTAGGTAGGTAAAAAACATTTTTAGGAACCGGTAGCTGGCGAAACGTATTTTGAGCAATACGACTTACATTCCTTTAAAAAAAGGGCGTCTAATTACTTAAAGGTCAATAGCATAATTTTGATACCCCAAGTGTTGGGGTTGTTCTTGGGCGGCAGGTATCACTTACGATCAGGTGAACTGCATGCTCGTTTGCCTTGCCATTACAAAACTATCTAACCTTAATAAGTAAGGTATCTCGTAGGTATCGCACAAAGCGGATGCTGGGGGTGTTTCGACGAGTTCAACCGTATTAACATCGAAGTGTTGTCGGTGGTGGCTCAGCAGATCCTGGCCGTGCTCCTTGCTCTATCTCTCAAGCAGAAGAGATTCGTTTTCGAAGGGGCTGACATCAAGCTTGACCCCAATTGCGGAATATTCATTACTATGAATCCTGGGTATGATTTGGTTACATTTGTTTTGTTTAGGTACGGATATAGTATTTCTTTTTTGCTGCTATAATTTCAGATATCCTTATTGTTGTATTCTAGTTAGGAGGTTAAAATAAGCTTAGACATAACACCCCAGCCTTAGCTGAGGAATGAACTGTTAGCGTTTTTGCCTTCCAATAATGTATGAAAATGGTGGTATACGACGATACTAGTTTAAACACCTAAGTATTTTGTATTAATAATAACCATGTTAACAGTTATGCAGGAAGAACTGAATTGCCTGACAACTTGAAGTCAATGTTTCGTCCAATTGCTATGTGCGTACCAGACTCGCTGATTATCGCTGAAAATACACTCTTCTCGGACGGTTTCACTGCTTACAAAATCAATGCCAAAAAGGTGTGTAAGCGCTTACGTTTTGTAATAATGTCTTGTTTGAGATTTTTTTGTTTATATCGTCTGCAATCTGTATCTTATCTATAGGATTCTTACTATCATTGAAAAATATATTTCTTGGTTCAATTGATAATACTATTAAGGCTTAGGTAGGCCAATCTCCACTAATCTAGAGCCCTCTTTTTGAATCTATCTGATGTGTTTAACTCTGACCACGTCGTGACAACACGGGGGATTATCGGGTTATTTATTTTTAAACGTGTGTCAAGTAAACATGTACTTGCCTTTTATAAGTTTTGCAAGCAGGTATTTTCTTCGAAGTAGCCTAGCGCCAAATGATGGAAGAGATGCTGGAGTAAGATATCTTTATACTATCCTAATAATTTACAATTACATTGTCACAATTGGCCGCCAGGTGTTTACGCTGTACCAGCTGGCCACTCAGCAACTATCGAAGCAGGAGCACTACGACTTCGGGTTGCGCTCTATGGTGGCGCTGTTGCGTTACGCCGGCGTCAAACGGAGGGCACATCCACATTTGCCAGAACAAGAGGTAGGTACTTCAAGAAGGAAAGAGTACTCCCGGCTTTGGCCCGAGTCTCCTGTGTAGAATAGACCTCCCTAACAGGCAGCTCGTACGACGCAAGCATAGGGTCACTTCCATCATGACCACTGGTGGAACTCGTCCGAGTAGGAATCCAGCGCCTTATCTATTCCTGCCAACCACGGTTTTCTCTTACCATCAGGACACCCGGGTGCTTGTTCGATTTCTTATCCCATAAAAAAGGTAGAGGTTTCCAATTCGTCCAATTCGTCGGTATATTTTTTCGGGATTTTTTGTGTAGTTGTACATAATTACACCTTTAATTCCAAATGGGTTTTGATGTTTCTTATTTTGTATGATAGGTTATGTGTCAGCGGTGGTCTCATGTAAATCTTAATGCTTTTTAAAATACATACCGATGAACACAAAAAAGTAAAGTTGAAGTAGATTCTTTGCAGTTTTGCTGCGTTCAAAGTATAATAATATATTTGAACCCAAGTCAATGATGGATGAAATACAGATCCTAAAGATAGAACTAACAAAAGTAGCCTATATCACTATCCGGCCCTCTATCAAATGAGTCTCAGGTAATTTACCCACTCCTTTATATCAGCTTCTTTCAGAAAATGAGTCAATGTTTATTTGATTCTTTATTTTACACAGAATAACATAACAAAAACAATCACTTAACGATATTACAGTACAAAGGGTGATCTAATCTCCTACAAATACCTAAGTAACATTAAACAAAATAAAATTAAACATGACTAAATTTAAACAAACACATAACTATGTATGTAACTGTTGTGCCGAAACATCATCCCGTTGCGATGAGAAGGACCAACAAACAATCACACTTGCATAGATAATAATGTATGGATATCACAATAACTTGGTGAGTTCTCGTTCATTCAGATGGTAATCCTAGCGATGCGGGACATGAACGTAGCTCGCCTGACAGCGAAGGACGTACCACTTTTCGATGGGATTATCCAGGACATATTCCCGGATGTGGAGGTCCCCACCCTGGACTATGATATGCTGGAGCGAGCTATATCCGCAGAAATGAAAGTCGCCGGTCTGCAACCCGTTAGAGCCGCGATTCACAAAGTTATTCAGACTTACGAAACAAAGGTGAGATTTTAATGTATGAACATGAAAGCTAGGTAAAAATTAAAAAGAGAAGATTAATACCTCATCTCACTCTCCATAAACTATGACAAGCTTTGTCTTTATTTCTTTCTGTTCCCAAAGCATAAACAAACTAAATCCTATTGCTAAGACTCCACTGTCCGCTTGCCTGTCTAGCTGTCTGTCACCAGGCTATATCTCTCATGAATCGTAATAGATAGTTAAAATTTTCACAGATGATGTATTTTTATTGCCGCTATAACAACAAATACTAAAAATAGAATAAAATAAATTTTAAAGAGTACTCCCATACGACAAACGTGTTTTTTTTTGCCATTTTTATAGATAATGGTATGGAACTCTACGTTTGCGAGTGCGACTCGCACTTGACAGGTTTTATTCCACACCATCTTAACTTGTTTTCAGTTTATGTTATCTTTTTCCAATTAAATAAAAACAAAAGAGAGAACATTAACTAGTCGTGTCATATTAGTGTTGGCATAATGAACTGACCATATTCAATGGAATAAAAAATATAGACGGGTTATATGAAAGTAATAACCTTTTTAATTTAGTCTAATATTATTTGACAACTATCGTTTTTGCTTCGTGGTACGGGGCCGCGCCGACCTCAGAGATTTCAAACTTTCAGTTTGTTTCATTCTTTGTTAAAATCGCGGATTTGTTTGTTATTGTAAATTTTGTTATTTTTTCGTTATCACGTTGTTATGTTGTTAGTTTTGTTAATTATTTCCTTAATTTTATCTTTATTGTTATTTCTTATTGTGTATTTACGTATAATGGACCCAGTGCCCAGTACATCTATGGAAATCAATTCGCCACGAAAAAACGTCAAAAGGTAGGTACGTGATGCAAAATTGGTCTAATGAATATCCCTACAAAACGGACATAAAAAAACTAAAAAAATATATTAAAAGAATATAAGTCAGAAGACGGAATAAAATCACCTATTAAGATTAAAGACAGACCTAAATTTCATCACAAAGTAGACAATTTTGATAAATCCACGATTAGAAAAAAAATACACAGTTTTTTTTAAAAGCCCAATTACCAAAATACTTCAGGCAGTCAATACTGATGAATTGCCAAATTTTAGTGAATCGATTCTCAGGTGGCTACTAAAGCATTTAATCTTTAAATATATAAAACGACAACGTAATAGCACTCTTATAGATAGAGATATTCTACATGGATGAGACATGTGTAAATGCAAGTGAGTGTGTTATAATAATTATGTACTTCAACTTTTTCACTGCGCATGACACGAATTTACAAATGTTTAAAAGTGTGTACAGGACATACCGTTAACCAAACTTGGACAGACAATGACGTAAACAGCAAGAAGCAGGCAATTGTAGAAAGCATTGGTGCTCCTGTTCCAACGTCAAAAGGCAGAAGATTAATAATTACGCACATTGGCTATGAGAGCGGTTTTGTAGAAGGTGGTGAAAGCATATTTGAATGCAAGAAGACTGGAGACTATTATGAATCGATGTATGCCAAACATTTTGAACAATGGTTTGAAAAAGTGCTACCAAAACTTGGAGAAAATGCAGTAGTGGTAATGGACAATGCACCATACCATTCAAGGCGTCTTGAAAAAACCCCTATCACTACCTGGAAAAAGCTTGAAATACAAAATTGGCTTGTAAGTAAGAATATTTCTTACGACCAAAATGAAGTAAAAGTTGAATTACTGCAAAAAGTTATAAGATAGTTTTAAAAATTATGCGGTAGACGAGGTCGAAAAAATTTAAGGTGGAAATACTGTGACTCCCACCATATCATTGCGAGCTCAATCCAATTGAGCTAATTTGGGTCAATGTAAAAGGTTATGTTGCTCGCAAAAACACAAGTTTTAAATTTGACGAGGTAAAAACATTATTACAAGAGGGACTGTAGCAGATTAGGTATTTCAGAAAATTGGAGGCGTTGTGTGGAGCACGTTATCAAGGAAAAAGATAATTTTTATTCCAAAATCGATGAAATAATAGACAAAACTATAGACAGCTTAGTGATACATGTCATTCTGACACAGAAACATCTGAAGAAATAGAATATCTGTACAAATAAATGAAATTGAAGTGTGTATAAGTAATATTAAAATAACAGCTTTTTACTAAATGCATTTGTATGTTTACAAGGTACATAGGTATACTAGTATTTTAATAGTAGTTTAATTAATTAATTTTCGTCAATCTGTCTGTTTATACCCGCTAATCTCTGAAATAGCTGGATCGATTTTGATGGAACTTTCACTGGCAGATAGCTAATGTAATAAGGAAAGGCTTAGGCTACTCTTATTTTAGAAATGTATAACACCATATAACTAGTATAATATTTTTTCTATTTCTATTCGTCTTCGAATGCTTGCAGCAATTTTGCTAGTAAGTTATTAAATATTTAAAAATTAAATACTTTTTTCCTTTGAACCAAATGTTGTTAACCCCTGAACTGTTTACATAATTTATACCTTCTCGTGAAGGCGAGTATAGGTACTTTTAACTGGTACGTTGTGAAGTATTCAACATATTGATCAAAATCCGTACAAGTAATTATCACGACCTTTGTATATCGTGTACAAATGAATTAATTTCTCCCTTTCTTTCAAGTCGTTGAAAGAAGATGGCGATAACTGAAAATAAGTTTAATCAGTGCTTAGCAGAATTACCATCTCGATCAAATTATTTTTCCGCTTAGTCCGCGATAATTAGTTTTCCGCCCACGGCTTCGCCCGCGTGCATTATTTTAGTAACACTGACTACTTTGAAAGGGCAGACATTTTTCCGACTTATAATACTTACTGGCTGTCCGCCTGCGGCTACGCCCGCGTGAATTATTTGGATAATATAGCAGCTTTCAAAGGGCAGAATTTTTTCCGACTTATAATACTAATCGCGTAAAAACATACGTACTTTTTAATGTAGTCGGTTAAAAAGTAGCCTATGTCCTTCCTCAAGGCCAACTCTATCTCTGTACTAAATTTCATCAAAATCGGTTCAGTGGTTTAGGCGTGAAAGCGTAACAGACTGACAGACAGAATTACTTTCGCAATTTTATTAATATCGGTTAACAAAAAATCGTGTTTAGATGGGGACGATAGATTTTTGATAAAATACAATTTATAGAATTCTCAAAGCATTATTGATTCCGGAGATGAAACTAAAATAAATAAAAAACCTGATCAAGTGTGATTCGTACTCCCGTATGAAGGTACCAACCATACCAACATCTATAACAAACGGCAAAAAAACCTTTGTTTTATGGGAGAACCGTTTATATAATTATTTTATTATGTTTTTAGTATTTGTCGTTAAATGGCAATAGAAACACATCATCTGTGAACATTTGAGCTTTCTGTGATGGTTTTTTAGGATACAGCCTCGTAATAGATAGACAGATGAACAGCGAAGCCTTAGTAAAACCTTAATATACTAATATCCTTCCCATAGAACTCCCGCCACTCGAGTATCCTACTGGGCGATACGAATACCGCGAAGTCGGTGTCGTGGAGGATGCTGGCAGCGACCGTGACTCGGCTGCACCGGGAGAAGGTTCCCGGGTTCGAGCCCGTGCAGGTGTATCCGATCAATCCCAAGGCGCTCACCCTGGGCGAGCTCTACGGGGAGTATAACCTTGCTACCGGCGAGTGGAGAGACGGTGTGCTGTCTTCTATCATGAGGACTACTTGCCAAGGTATAACGACCACCATAATTTTAGTGCTCATCACAGTCGCGTTCTGGCTTTGAGAAAAGGGGTGCTGGAATAATTTCTTGCACGAAACAGATTGTGAACGCTCTGTTACTTAACCTGTTCGCGTTCAAAGTTCGTTGTGACAAGATGACAATACACACATTTTATACAAATAACGTCATTGTAATTGGTTATTCTGAAGTGAATATGTAACTAAGAATATATCGAAGGATTACTCGTTGTCTTTGTCGCGATTTAGTTATGGATAACGACACTATTGCTCGGTTTGGATCGTTTATTCTATATTTTAGTATTTTTTATTGTAGCGGCAACAGAAATATTTCATCTATTAAAATTTTAACTGTCTAGCTATCACGGCTCATGAGATAGAACCTGATGACAGACAGACACATGAGTAGCGGTGTCTTAGTAATGGGATCCCGCTTTTATCCTTTAGAACCTTAAAAAAAGAATTTTATTATTGAACTCACTTAGTCAAATATTATCTTACTCAAAACTTTATACTAATATTATAATTTGTAAATTTTATAAAATATTGTCAAATATGTATAATATTTCGTCCGAATCTTTATAAATTTGTAATATTATATATGGGTTAAATCATGTATGGATTTTTTTATCCTTATGTCGTAAGAGACGACTGTGGCCTTTAGACACCATAGTTGTTGTAAGTGTGTCACTGTCCTGTGGTCGGAGTGTTAGGCCTGTACAAGTCTACTCGCTACGCTAGGCTGGCGGTAGGAATAGGTAAGGCGGTGGATCCC
>DVZL01003109.1:0-14384 GCA_018236625.1 Lasaia peninsularis
TTCTAAGTTATGAAGAGTTCATGTTACAGGGGAAGAAAACCAAACAATCAGTCATGTTAAATCACCTCAAAATAAAATTATAATAAAATCTAAGTTTTTAAAAAAATAATTTAATTCAGGGTAAACAGCGTGGGATGCATTATACTGTGGTTCATAACTAACCTCTAATATATAGTTATATATAATGATAATACTATTTTTAATATCAAGCACCCCACGCTTTTTACTCTGAATTAAATTATTTCGTTAAACACTTAAGTTTGGTTTTCTCCCTCCGTAACATTAACTCTTCATAATTTAGAATTATTTTCTAAGTTATGAAGAGTTAATGTTAAGTTTTAGTCTTCGCGAAATCTTTATATCGGGAAAGCGTTCTTATTGTCCAATCAGCGACAAGCTAAAATTTGGACCAATAGAGGGTATACTTTCTAAGCAGTACCATATAGAGAGCCAGGGGGTACTACTTTCGAAGCAATACCATATAGAGAGCCGCGGCACTATTTTTATTTATTGACACATTATTTACATTTTAATATAATACTAAACTTAAACCAAGGAGTATTTGCCGTCTCTCATATGAGACGGCCGCTGACAGCAGGCGTCGTGGCTACGTCTCTCATGTGAAATGTCTCGCACATGAAAAGTTTAGTTATCATCCCGCACAACTACATTACATATCATTGTAGATACGATTCAACACCTTATGTTTATTGCAATAAGGTCGAATTTATTCCCAAGAATGATCTATAAAAGAATTTATTAATCGTGGCGGTCCTAATAAGGATGATGAGGATATTGCACTGTCATCGGTTCTTGATAGGTGTGCAAAGTTTCGAATCAATCCGACTGCTGGAACTTGGCGAAAATCAAGCTTAAAGATTCCGCTACATATATACATACATACATACATACGTACAACCCAAGCTAATAAAAGCGTATTAAAAAGGAAAAAACTCCGTAACGTACCGTCGCGGGTGAAAAGGACTTTAAATGCATCTCAAAAATCAACCGCCGTGTCCAGGGAAAAGCAGACTACAGATAGACCCACACAGGTAGATTCAGTAGTTTCATAGAGTTATTGTCATTCCAACACTTTTTGGCCAAAATAGTAAAGTCTGTCATCCTTGAGCTTCTCAATTAATGTTATTGATTGAAATTGATAAACTGAGGCCACATTTCGTAAATTATAGGTTTGGAAAGTCAACTTTAAACTTCCATGTTTAAACGTGAGGACAACAAAGAATAAATTTTAGGATGAAAAAAGTATTTAGAAATCATTAGGTATATAGAAAGTATGAGCGTTTGTTTAAATGAAAATGTATGTGATAGGCAGCAAGTCCGCCGCTATGTCTCGCACACATCCAATCTAAGGCAAAATTGGACGTAGTTTAGCAGAAAGGATCCAACCCACACGAATACTAAAGTTTAGTTAAACATACTAAAGAGTTCGTAAAGGTCTATACTTTCGTCCCGTAAAAGATCCTTCCGATAAATAAGGTTATTTTATACAATCATTAGATACCAATCTACATTTATGGTCGGTATATATTATTGTTCATCAGAAACAATCCAACATGCTTGAAACTAATCTGTGATATAGAAATTTTAAACCCTAGGCTAATATTTATATCACAAAAGAGATTCAATGCATTCGGGTTGTTTCTGATAATTTATTTAACTCGTAAATCGATTATGACAAAATACGATATAAACTTCAAAGTCAATTATCTCAAAACTAGTTTGATGTGGATAGGATCCTTTCTGCTAAATTACGTCCTATTATGTTTTTCAGATAACTCAAAAAAGTACAAGTTGCCCTACCCGGGAATCGAACCAGTACTACGCTCGACCACAGAGGTCCTTGTTATGTATAAAAATGGATTGAACGTACCCAATTTCGAAACCCCTTTTGAGCAGCATCCAACGGGTCTTCAGCAGCCAACATGGCGGAGGAGAACATAATGCACACCAATATAATATTCCCAAAAGTGGACGATGCAGACATCTTGTAACAGAACACGCGGAACCTGTCATCAGTGCGGCAATTGTAACGGTTTTGACTATCATGGATGTCATACGAATAAAGTAATTTGATTGCTCATCCACTTAACACATGTCTTGGTGAAACTCAATACAGAAACTAATAATTATCATAAAATAAATATTGTCACACCCATATGCCCTAAGGTGTAGGCAGAGGTTAATGTACCCACAATTAGTCAACGATATTAGGTCACATAATGTGACAGGTGTCAAGTCCACTCAGAAATTGCTTGAGCAATGTAAAGTTAGAAAAACTCATTGATTTGAATCTATCATGGCGGGGTTTGAACCTAGCCTACCAAAATGGAAATCAGAAGCGCGTACAATCAGCTTCAGTAGCATAGGGATACTAGGGGAGATGAAATTACCTTACAAATCATTTTTATATTACAGCAGAACAATATAGTTAGAAATGAAATGCCTCTACTATGATTACATACTAACTTTCCCTGAGAGATGAGAGGTCTGGAGTTTAATTTTGTTTTGATTTCCATCAACGAAATTCAATTAGTGGTACATGTAAAAATAACCAAGTACGGACATCTTTGGGCAAGCGGTTTCCTGATGGTAAGATACAACCGTGGTATATAGGCACCATAGATGTTGCAAGTACGTCACTGTGGTATTAGGAAGTATGTTCAGTTTAAGTCTAGATGACTCTAACAGGAATGTCATGTAGTTATGTTAGCAATATGGTAGCTCATCTCAGATTTTGGGCAAGCTGCTTTAAATATTTTTATATTTTTTATATCATATGTAATAATAACAGTAAGAGGTTGGTTGTCCTATGAGTAGAAAAAAAACAAACCACAATTTAAATTTGAGTGTGAGAACGTTGTTACTTGAAGTTGAAAATGATATACAGAGCTTACTCATAGAAATATTTATGTCTGTAAAATATGAAAAAAATATTAACATAATTATGTATTTACATGTAGTTTCACCAAGTTTTAATGATAATAAAAGACCAAAACAAATTTAATGTGGATGAGCCTTTATACTTTATCGAATACATTGAAAAATATTTTTTGAAAACAGCTAAGGACACATATCATACTTTGAAATTAAGTATGGGAAATAATTATATAAAACATTAATTTGGATACTTGTTTTGAAATCCAGTTGCACACAACACTTAGTTAAATTAAAACAGTCTTAATACATAAAAAACAAAAATACCTGAAAACAAATCTCGAAATTATTTAAAACCATTTATACTTAGAATACGCATGCAAAACACCTAAACGAATATTAACAAAAGAAAATCATCATGCCCATGCTGCAAAATAAATAAAACATTAATTATGGTCGTCATTCTCTAAAATACCAATACTCAGTCTTAGATGTAGGATATTCACGAAATCTTGTGTCTAATTTTCATGCTTTATTAAGCCTAATGCTTCTACAAAACACCTAACCACTAATGAACAACTACAGGTACCCTGTGATCTCATTGCTTTAACAATTTAGAGTTTGGTAGGGTCTGTCTTGGAAGGTTACATCGAGAGCTAGCCAGACAGGTACAAAACCAATAACGCCAATATAACAATGAGGTACGGGCACCAAATCACCACAAATCACCTGTTTGTTGGTGAGAATATGAAGAAACTACTAGCGTTTGGTATTGGCGGCGTCTGATTTGGCATATTCAGTTCTGAAATCCGCCGTGGTCGAGCGGTTACTAGTTTTCCTTCCTCTTCCATATCATCGGCATCTTTGTGAGATAGAAATTGATGAATTCATCTAGCTACATAAGTTTACCTCACACTCTTTGCTTATGACTAAGTCTAATCTAGAACCTAATCATGCCGATTTCTTCACTCTTATGGACTACCGTTTTTGGTGTGGCAACTGCAATAATTCGATACCTATTCCGATATTATCAAGGGATTGTAAATATTATATTTCACTTCTTTTAAAATCATTTAAGTGTGATACATTTGTAAGCAATTCTAATAGATTTTGTTTTGAACTATTAAATTGAACCTACTAAACCGTTTAACCTTTGTTAAAATTTGTATAACAAATGAATATTATTTAGTGTTAATACAAAAAAAAAATTGAAAAATTAACTTGATTAAAAATATTTTTCCCGAGATCAATATTTTTATATGTTAATTAAAGTAGAAAGCTTAGAAGTATCTAAGAAAAGAAGAAGACTTTAGTTAGTGAAATGCTGCTTCAGTCAATTATTATTAGATAATGCCACACCAATCAGCGATAGCTCTAATAGTTCAAACGGCTTTATGAAATACTTAGGCGAATTACAGTGTCATGGGCTAATTGCGTAGTGTAAATAAAATAAAATACTTTATTATTATTATAAAAGAGGCATAATATACTGAAAGTTGTTTGAATCTGATGACTAAAACATGAATTGAAAGTAATAGAAACAAACCGCTAAAACGCGGAATCAAATGATTGAAATTTATGTTTTTTTTCTATATTCGTACATGGTTGAAAAAAACAAAATGTGCTGTTCATTTAGAGCAAAATGACGTCATCACTAAACATTTTTCGGTTGATGTCTGAAAATATTTGTAATAACATTAACAAATTTATTTTCGCTTCATAATTTTGCATTAAATTGTACGATAGCAAATTTATTTTTTAAATTTGAGCAGGCTGGTAAGATTTGTAGATGATGTGATTCTGTAGCAAAGAACAGCACACTATGGATCTATCGAAGTACATCTGATGAGATAGTTCTACAGACTAATAAGTAAATTGAAGTCATCAGAAACAAGTCAAAATATTAAGAGGCAGATATAGAGAACATCTAATTTGAAAGCAAGTGCCCACCGCGGTCCCTAACCTGTTGGTTTTGGAAAATATGAAGAAAGAAGTAGCATCGGGTATGGGTTTCGCTGAGTCTCTTATATCAACCTCCGAGAGTCGCCGCGGCCGAGCCGACGATGTCGTCGGCTTACGTTTCAAACGTGGTTCATCCTCGTATTCTGTATTCACTGTTTAGATTTGGTTACACTTTGATTCTAGACATTTTGAAAGGATAGTAATTTTTAAACAGTATAAATATATTATTTTTATGCAATAGTATTGTACCAAGGTGGCACTGTTTGTTAACAGACAGCATTTGTGATTTTTCAGTTAGGAATTAGTTATAATTTTATTAATGAAAAATGTCCACGCCTAAATGCAAACAGTGCCTCTTTAGCATAATAACATTATCGAACTTATTGCTTATATTATTATTAACGCTATATACCTTTCCTCCAGTTCTAACATAAGAAATTGATAGAAAAATAAGAAAAAACAAATAAATTGCTGAAGATGTATCATACATACGCACAAGATATTTATATATTATTAATTTTTGTTTTGTAATTTTTTTTATGTATTTTTTTTGTAATTTTATAGGTGGGTTTTGCAAATAGTATAAATAATTTCATGCAATTGAAATTTACCGATGTGATTTCTTTGATGATTATCTACAACGTCTTCTTCGAGTTCCTGTTCGTCTCTGTTTTCATTTTCTTCATCAATTCCTTCTTCCCCTTCTAGCTCTTCTTGCGGTTCACCCTCAGAGCCGGTTTCTTCGTACTCTCTTTCTGAACTAATAGAATTATATTTTTCAATCAGAGATGTCGAACTTCTTCTTAAAAAAAGTCTAAAATCAATGTTACAGAAATAAAAAAACTTACTTGTCAGTGGTATAGGCATCATCATCGTGCACAAATTCGTCATCGGTGTCACCCGCCATCTCAGCTTCGCCTTCACCTGCTGCTTCTTCCTCACCTCCTTGCTGGAAAGTGACGTTTAAAACATGACTTAAATTAAAATATGTTTCTGTCTCTATTTCTACTAACGATGAATTTGTCGTTTAAGTGTTACTTTATCTTGCTTTTCTTTCTACTACCTTAATATAACGGCATGTTACTGTCACTCCTTCTCTTGCGGTTTTTTTTTCTTGACCTTTCTTTTATTGATATCCGTAATTTGTTTGGTAATTTCTTTTACAATAACTAGCTATCAATAATAAGTATTAGTATGTATTACTTTTATATTATGATGTTTGTTTAGTAATTTTGTCTCGATTTTTGGTGTACAATAGAGAGTTACTCTATTGTATTTTAATTATTTAACTTACCGCTTCTTCCTTTTCTATGTTAGTAAGTGATTCGGCATCGGCTAAATTGTCCACGGCGATAGCCAAGAAGACGTTTAGCAGGATATCTGTATTTCTGCTAAGAAATTATTAAATAATAGTTGGTTTGTATTCTATTGAATGCAAATTAGTATAAATATATATATATATTTTTAAATATTGATATTTATTTCTGAAACATCTTTTAAAAGAATATTATCAATATTAAAAAATCTTCTAGTTTACATTAGATATTTACCATGCCCATACAGCCAAAATAAAATTAAAAAATGTTTAGAGATAGCTATTATAAAATTAAATAGGCGAACGATTTTTATTATTGTAAGTAAACAATCTTATACTTTTCTTATAAATGCTTAAACAGTTTACAGGGAAGTAACTTGGAAAGGTATTTGTGGGTTAATTTTCTTAAAGACTAAATATTTATCGACATATAATATTTATGAATACAAGTGGATTTGAAGACATAAAAGGATACAGTTGCCGCAAATGAAGAGTATGATGAAGTAGATGCAGGCGAGGATGCCGAAGGTCCCGACGCCGCCGTACGCCTTGATCCCCTCATACATCACCGCATTCCAGTCCTCGCCCGTCAGGATCTACACACACATACACACACGTCACACACATTATTATACCAAATCTATTCTAACCAAACACTTCAACAATATATATTGCACTAGTTTTCGTTCCGATTCTCCTATTATTATAATTTATTTCATTTAGACTATACATATATAATTCAAAAATCTATCACCGGATTAGAACGCAGCCAGTTCCCGAGATGATCTCGTATATATTTTTGACCGACTTTAATAGAAGGAGGATGTTCTCAAGTCGTCGGAATCTTTTTTTATGTATGTTCACCGATTAATCAAAGACGCCTGAATCGATGTGGATAATATTTTTTTTGTTTGAAAGGGTATTCCTCACAGGTGGTCCCATGGTCACCATGTCAAGATCTGATGAAGGGATCCTGGAGAAATCGAAAGATTTGGATATTTTATTTATATTATACGAGTTTGTATAACACGGCGGCGCACCTACAACATTTATGGTGTCTATATGCCAAGGTTATTTTTTACCATCAGGAGAGCCGTGTTCGTTGCTTTGTTCTATAAAGAAATGCCTTAATGACAATAATAATCAAGTTGAAGTCAGGATTTTGCTGTTACTGATAGAGAACAGCAGATATCGAGTAAGAATGGTAAGAACGCCGTGGTAATAACTATGTAAATGAAATGAAAATTATTTATTTGCCGAATAAATGTGTTTAAAAGATGTCACAGAACAAGAGTTTTTAATTATGTCAACATATTCTATACCACTATGTGGTGTGCAAATATTTCAAAATATAATTTATATTTATTTATTTATTAAACAATATATGTACACAAGCTAACTAGTAGTATTTTTATTTTTGAATAAGCGCGTGAACATTTAACACTTACTTGGAAGACAGTGAGCAGGGCTTGCCAAAAACAGTCAAAATTATGGCGGTCCTTCTCTTCTACGGGGTCGTAGTTGAACTTCCCACCAAACACCTGCATCCCGAGCAACGCGAAGATCATGATGAACAGAAACAGAAGCAGCAAGAGGGAGGCGATGGACTGGATCGAGTTCAGCAGCGACGCCACCAGGTTGGAGAGTGACCGCCAGTACCTTTAGATTTAGAGATTACATATGATTAAAAAAACTATTCAACTGACGACCACGACAACAATGGGTAGATTAAATAGTATCAAAAATGGGGGAAATATGGATACATTTAGCTCATGATAGAGAACAAAATATTATGACGCATTGGCAAATTGTGACCGAGATATAAAAGAGTGGGATTGAAAGAAAGTGTCGGTGTAAAAATGAGAAAGGGCTTGCTCCGATGGTTCAGTCATGTAGAAAGAATGAAAGACGAAAGATTGACAAAGCAGAAATACAATGCGAATGTGGATGGATGTAGGTATCCGGGGAGACCTAGGTTGACATTCCATGATCAAATAGCTTGTCTATTATCCGAGGTTGGTGTCAAGAGTCTCCGCGACCGGCGTGTATGCATGAAGAGATTGATGCATGTGGAGGAGGCAAGGCAGGTGTGTAGGGATCGTGACGTTTGGCACTCGATACTCTCTGCCTACTCCGCAGGGGACCTAGCGTGAAGCTATGTATGTATGTAAATAAAAGAATAATATAAAACAACTATAGGACAAAACTATCAATGTGATATAACCGAAGTGGGAGTCAGGACTCGCACTAGAAGGGTTCTATATCATTGTCTATGAAAACAGCAAAAATCACGTTTGTTGTATGGGAGTACAATTTACAAATTTATTCCATTTTTAGTACTTGTCGGTATAGCAGCAACAGATCTACATCATCTGGGAAAATTTCAAATTCCTAGTAATTACATTATGAGATACAGTCTGGTGACATACAGACAGATAGACAGACAGCGAAGTCTTAGTAATAGGGTTCTATTTTTACCCTTTGGGTGCGAAACCCTGCAAAAAAATCACACACAAAGCGTAAGTTAAAACCTCAGCAAACTTTAAATATGTTTTATTACTGGTCATTTATATGGTCATAGGCAAGTGCAGGCGACTTGGCGACTTACTTGGTGACCTTGAAGACCCTGAGCAGTCGCACGCAGCGCAGCACCGAGATGCCGAGCGGCGGCATCACTTCGGTCTTCGTCAGCACCATCTCGCTGATGGACCCCACCACCACGAAGCAGTCGAACCGGTTGAACAGCGAAACGAAGTAACCCTAAACGTAAACATCTGTATCCCCGTACTTGAAATTTTGTGTGCATATTTGGTAAATTTGAGAATTGGTCAACATCTGTTTTTCTTACCCCCAAGTGAGGGCGGTACAAAGTTCGCCAGGACAGTTGTATTACTTATAATTGAAAATATCATTGAAATATACGACTATCAGCATCATCGGGGCAAGAAAATCAAGTCTTAGTCGTGATGATGCTTTAATAAATAATAGTTTAAAAAAAACTAAAAAACACGCTTTTATTTCTTGTACAACTAAAAACTAGAAAATAATTCTAAGTTATGAAGAGTTCATGTTACAGGGGGAGAAAACCGAACTTAAGTTTTTAACAAAATAATTTAATTCAGAGTAAAAAGCGTGGGTGGTATCATTAAGTCAATATGTATACCTTGTTATTATTTAATTAAACTTGGTTATTGTAATTATTTTTAAGGTTCCGTACCCAAAAGGTAAAACCCTATTACTAAGACTCCGCAGTCTGTCTGTCTATATATCACCACTCATGCACCGTGATAGCTAGACGGTTGAAATTTTCACACAAATGTATTCCTGTTGCCGTTATAATAACAAATACTAAAAACAGAATGAACTAAATGAATTTGTACAAAGGGTAATCCCATACAAGAAACGTGATGCTTTAGAGTATGATACGAAACCTTTCGTGTGCGAATCCGACTCGTACTTGTTTAATTTTTGCTAATAGCACTACTTCCAAATAGGACTGTCATCTCGAACGCTGTAGTCTCTAGAAAATATAGTACAAACATATATTTGACGGCGTATAAGTGATGTATTTCTTGGTTAAACATTAGTGACAGTTTTAGGTTAACCTCAATAACCCTCTTATAAGGTTGGCCCATATTCGTTACATCAATAAAGTTTCTTTTTTGCTGGTGTTTTATAAATAACTAGCTGACTCGACGAACTTCGTACCGCCTGAAAGCTTATGAATATCCTGTTACCTTTCATCTGAACCAATTTAGGCTTTGATGAACACATTATTATGAATATGAAAATAGAAACTTTAATTTACACAAAATAAATTTCTAAACGAACGCGTAAATTTTGAGGAACTTCCATTTCTATGCTTAATAATGCACTATTTAACCTTTTTAATTGATTAAATAATACAGAGAATAGTTTATTCACCCTTTTTAAATAGTTTAACGCAAACGCATTTATTTATTACTTACGCATTAAATTAATAACGCATGCATAAATGTAAATAATCACTTACAGTATTTGACAGGATGGACAACAAATTTTAAGATTTACTCTGCTATTCGGGACAGAGACAAATCCAACGAATCAAAAACCATGAAAATTGGTCCAGCAGATATCGACTTATATGTTGTAATAAACCCGTGTTTCTGTCATATATATTATATAGATATAAGATTATAGTTCCTGTATCCAACAAGTGTTTTTTTGTTTTTTTTTATGGGATAAGACAGCGAACAAGCACACGGGTCGCTCCATGGTAAGAGACAACCACAGCCCATAGACAACACAGATGTTGTAGATGCGTCACTGTCTGGAGAGGCTGTTAGAACGTATGTGCCAGTCTACTGCTAGCCTACCCTCTTGACCAGAACACGACGATGTCATTTTCAGTCGATCATTGCACAGCATTCTATCATCAGTGGTCATGATTGTAGAGACCCAGTTAACCTATACTCGCCTTTTATGAGCAGCCTTGTTGGGAGGCCCATTGGCCTATCTCTATTATACAAAGGGGACGCGAAGGAATTTGTGATTAGAAGGGAGTGTGATTAGAAAGAAACCCTTAAGACTTCCCCGGGGCTGAAATCAACAAGTCTCAATCTAAATTTGCTGGATTATGGTTTCTGGTCAATAAAAAGAATCCAATGCTATATGCTCTTCACGCCATGATGGAGTATCTAATACTAAATCCATAAAATTGGCATAGAAGAATTTTCTTATAGAGAATGTGTGTTTCTATTAATAAATGGCTTCAACGTGCAAAGAACTGTATTAAAGCTAATAGAGATAATTTTGAACGAGCTTTATATGTTTTTGTGTTACTTTCACCCGCCGCTTCGCTTGTGTGATTTTTTTCCGTCTTATAATACTCACGTATAATAGCATAACCTCTTTTATTGTAGTCGGTTAAAAGAAGCCTGTGTGTTATTCCAATAGGCTATAAAAACTTTTTAGTAATTTTTACGTGAAAGAGAAACAAACTATGGCATTAATAATATTATGTATATTACTAATTGTGCCCGCAACATTGTCTGTGTTTGAATTTAATTAAATGAAAATAGCCTAATTTGTTTCCTATTACATCATCTATTAGCCATTGAAAATTCCGTCAAAAACAGAACATGTCCACTTAGTAAAAAGCGCTTATAGTAATTTTGGCAAACAGACAATTCACTCAATTATATTTATTTGTATATATTAGTACTTAGCAGGATAAATGAACACAAATTATAGTAATAAAATATGATAAGAATCAAAAAAGAAAATAAAGTACATTTATACAAATAAATAAAATTGGAGTATCTGTAAGTAATGTTAAAATAGCTGCTTTTTACTATATGCATATATTATGTTTGCAAGGTACATAGTATACCAAAATAATATTTTTTGGCATTTATTGTAGCCGCTAATCTCTGAAACGGCTGGTCCAATTTTGACGGGACTTTCAGTGGAAGGCAACTGATGTAATAAGGAATAGCTTAGGCTTCTTTTGTTTTAGAAATGTATAAGATAAAATTATTCAATAAAAACGCGACACGAACGACAATACGAGTATTAATAACGTGTAAGTATACATTACCAGCTTCAATATAGTTCTCTAGCTTACATGTTGCCGCTGGGAGTAGAGATGCAGCAATGAAATGGAAATATTAAATTTTGAGGTTATTTTAACACACAAACAGCTGATGCGGTGGCGTAATAGAGTTTTATTATAAACTGCCGTATGATATAATGGAAACTCTGTTGAATGATTGCATTTTTTTTGTAGAATATTTCAACTAGTTTATTAATTTTAAAAGAACATGGCTTACATTTGTGTAAAGTTATTGTTTTTTTCATGTTATAAACTCAATAAAACTGCCCAACCAATTCGCAAGTTCATTACCATGTTGACTAATAAATGATTTTGTTATTTCTTTTCATTTCTGTTGAATCAATCCGTACTAATGTTATAAATGCGAAAGTAACTCTGTCTGTCTGCTTTCACGGCTAAACCACTGAACCAATTTTGATGAAATTTCGTAAAGAGATAGAGTTGACCTTGAGGAAGGACATAGGCTACTTTTTAACCGACTAAATTTAAAAAGAGGGTATGTTTTTACGCAGTAAGTATTAGTCGGAAAAATATCTGTCCTTTGAAAGTTGTTTGCGTTATTAAAATAATTCACGCGGGCGAAGCCGCGGGCGGAAAGGTAGTTGTATATATATGTAAGTCGTATATCGGAAGCCATAATGTATATCGAAGCCATGAGTATGGTCAATCTTAATAAAATAAGAATAATCAAAATCCATTGGGATGTGAGGAAGTTATTGCGTAACAAAAATAAAAGAAACATACAGACGAACTAAGAACCTCCCATTTTTTGAAGTTGGTCAAAAATTAACTTAACCCTTTATTCGTGAACAAACTTAAAAACTAAAAAAACATTTTAAATGTAAAAAAATAAAAAAAACATCACGCCTGTCTTCCTGAAGGTGTAGGTAGATACCACGATTACCCAACGACATTAGGTCTCATGAAGTGACAATTGAAAAAACTGTTTAAAATTCTATAAAACTATTTAGGATTTAGAAGTATTCTGCTATTCCACATTTTATTTTGGAATATTTTAAATATGCTAGTTTTAAATTTTCTTACCCTAGCTTCGAAAACACATTTTCTAATGAACAACCTACATTGTTAAATTTTTAATGCAATCTGGAATGCATTTTGCCACGTGTACGTAATACGTTACCCACAACCGTAGCACGTTTCGCTAACATATTACCTTAGGGAACAGAAATGCAGCAGTATAATGAAAATAATATCAAGCTCCAAGGTTATTAAGCACACAGAGAAGTGACGTGATAGAAGTATTAACGCTTTATGGCCTTTGTTTAATAACTGGTAAGACTTGTATTTTTGATTTTTTTCTTATACTTTAAAACCTAATTGTTCTAAGAAAAAACCACAACTGCTCCCACTATTTCGTAAGTTCTAGTTGCTATTTCAGATGATCGGCTACTTAAATAAAATGTGTAAAAAATAAAAAAAAATATCAAAAATATTCTGGACTGAAATTTTTTAGACAACCCATTCACGATATATTTATTGACATATTTTATTTTATAAAAAATATCTTTCATTCATTAACACGACCTTTCATCTATACAAATAAATAAAATTGTAGTGTCTGTATGTATCTACTATTAAACTAACCGCTTTTTACATCTAGTAAAAAGCGGTTCAATAATAATATCAGCTGTCTTATAAGATATAATATAGGCTAGTTTTATTTTAGAATTCTATTTTAGAAATGTATAAAATAAAATGATTAAATAAAACGCTGACGAAGTCGATGAACGAACATAACAAAAATTCAGGCGATTTGAGAACCTTCAGCTTTTTGAAGTTTGTTAATAAAATACAAGCGTAGTTATTAGAAAGCACCTGTGCTTTTCTTTTTTAACAAACGTTATTGTCTTCGAACAACTGTGGAAAAATCGATAACTAAGACAATGCTTTGATATTAATAGCCAACTATTTTCCGACGAGCACACAGCCGACATAGAAAAGAGTCCAAATATATCTCGATGAAAGTAGAATATCGTTACGACGTCTCTATTGATTTGATGTCAGTTTGGTCAAACATTACTTGTTATTGTCTAATTTTTCACATACAGATCTTCACGCCAATTCTCTTGAATGGAAGGCAGAGTGTGGAGGACCAGTGTCACTATTTCTACTTGTTCGCCTGGCTTCTTCCACATTCTACAGTCTATTCATCACTCCACCCTCTCTTGACACCACCCTCGGATAATACGCGAGTTATTTGGTCGTGGAATGTCAACCTAGGTCTCCCCGGATACCTACATCCATCCACATTCTCGTTGTATATCTGCTTTGTCAATCTTTCGTCTTTCATTCTTTCTACACGAGTCACGACCGAACCGTCGGAGTATGTCCTTTCTCATTTTTATACCGACACTTTTTTTCAATCCCACTCTTTCTTCCCACTCTTTTGCTCAGACCACTTTGAGGCTGGAAGTGTGAACAGTAAAAGGAGTTCCAGATCACATTTATTTTCAGATGCGTGAAGTTTGCGTATTATATAAGTCGGGTGAACGTGTGAAAATAATGTTTATAGATAATAAGATGTCCGCCCGCGGCTTCGCCCGCGTGAATTATTTTTATAATACAGACAACTTTCAAAGGGCAGACATTTTTCCGACT
>DVZL01003110.1:0-14382 GCA_018236625.1 Lasaia peninsularis
TTAAAGATTCCGCTACATACATACATACATACATACATACGTACAACCCAAGCTAATAAAAGCGTATTAAAAATACACTTTTATCACTCATTTTTAGACTAACGTGTTTCATCGGATGAGGGTCTCTCACTATCAAAGACATAATACTTAAGAACGAATGTTGTTTACTAACTTACCCAATATTAAGGCTGAGCGTTTGTCGTCCTCTAAACATGTGATACCACAAGGAGTATGGCATCGTTTGTAGACTAGGGTTCCTCCAAAATCGGAGTTCACAGTGGTAGTAATTATACACAGGCCTTTGGGAAATCCATTCTAATTGGTTGTCTGAAATACATTTCAGATAAATTGTTAAATATACTTGTTATTTTAGAGTACTAAAACGAAATAGTTCTTCCCCGTGTTGGTCCGGGTCTTCTGGACCAACTGCCTTCCTACCAGGCAGCTCGTAAGAGGCGAGCATAAGTTAACTGTGCAGCAACTTGCTCATACAACATCTATGGTGTCTAGGTTGTCTCTTACCATCAGGAGACCTGTGTTCCTGTTCGCTGTCTTATACTATAAAAAAATAGGGTATATTAGTATCACCTACAGAGTCTACTACGCTTTGTTCATACATCGAGGTTGGTCTTGCATGACATGAATGTGTCTACAACATCTGATAATTTGGGCTATCACTTTAATTAGCTAAAATGAAAAAAAAAAATCTACAGTTTCATAGTTAAATACCCAATATTAGTAGAATAGTGGTTTAGCTCAGCGTGGGTGATATGGGCCCTCGCCCACGGCCTCACACTTAAAGGGGCCTCGTAAGGCCTCTTTGAACACGTTGCCAACAAATTATTACACACTCAAATCTTTATAATTTTCAACACTCTTTCACTGTGCATTTATATATTTTATTCACTGACTAGAAT
This sequence comes from Lasaia peninsularis, assembly GCA_018236625.1. Taxonomy (NCBI): domain Eukaryota; kingdom Metazoa; phylum Arthropoda; class Insecta; order Lepidoptera; family Riodinidae; genus Lasaia; species Lasaia peninsularis. The sequence goes on from DVZL01003110.1 coordinate 918, forward strand.
TATATTTATAGGGTAGATCTTGGAAACAAAAGAAATGGGCCTCGCAAATGTGACCTTGCCCACATTTATATTGGCCCACAAGACCACAGTATATTTATTAATTTAAACATAACTGTTGCAGCAGAAATCGTATCAATAACCATCTTAATATTTGTGTAAAAAGTTATTCAGTTCTTCGGGATTTTCAAAGTTTAGATTTAAAAAAAAAGTTTCACTGTTCTAAAGTTACAAACCCTTATTATTTTATTCATATAGATTTGCCGCTATCCAAATATAGAAATAGTAATCGTTAAAGCTGTCCGTACACAGATATTAAAATATTTCTGGAATGATTATTTAGTACGCTGTTAATTTATGAATTTTGTAGACTGGCCAAAACCCATTGAATTGGGTCAAACAGATCAATAAGGAAACGTTAGGTTGATTTACAGTCGGTTTGTTATCGATACCTAACTGCTTCCTCCGTTTTACGATCGACACTACAACATACGAGGATTAACGGCCACTATTGCTCCAGCTAACACTAGTCAAATACATTGTAAAATGTATAAAACTTAGTGTTCCAGTTACTACCAGTGTCTTATTGGTCCTTCTTCCATGGCAGACTTTTTAGCGAAGAAGTAAAATCTGTTCTCCGGAATAACGAGTATCCTGTACCTACAGTTTTGTCTTGATTGATTTAGTTTGATACTAAAAGCTAGCTAGATAGTAATAGCTAGCTAGATAGCAATAGCTAGCTAGATAGCAATAGCTATAATTATCTAGCATAACTTCAGAATTGTTAATGTAAATAGGTATTTTTTTCTAGTTTAAAACAAAGGTGTTTGATTGATATTTCAACGCACAGACTGAACCCTTAGAGCTATAAATTGAATAGTAATTTATGACATAAGCATTTCCAAACATTATTATAACACAAAACGACCTTTAGGTACATGCGGGCGTAGATGCAGGCACTAGCGAATTAAGTATAATCATCTACTTAACTATTTAGACTCAAATATTTTTTAGCATCGAGAACTGACAACTTAATCATCCACTAGCAGTAATCTTAGAAATATTGGTAATTGGTCGCATTATTCAAAGAAAGTTTCAATAAAATTAGTTTGATTATAAAACACTAATTAAAAACAAATTACCACAAACCGAAAGGTAACGGAGCCGTCGCAGGTCCACTGTCCGGAGGGGCAACTGCCGCAATTCGTTCTCGTCCAATATCAAAAACTTGAGGTTCCTCAATTCCCCGATCTCCTCCGGAACCCACTTCAGACGGTTGCCACTAACGTCCAAACATTTAAGACATACTAGCTTGGATATCTCTCTCGGCAATTCACTAATGTCATTTCCGCTCAAATACAAACTCTCCAAGTTATGAAGTTTGCCAATGTCATTTGGAATCTGGGTAATTAGATTCTCCTTTAAATATATATCAGTTATTTCTGCTTCTTCGCCTGCTATTTTTTGTAAGGGGAACTCCGTAAATCCTCTATAGTTCCAATGCAAAACATTGTTAACGTAATCTCTGCAATCCATCTTGATCAATTTGGAAGAAAACTCACTGAATAAGGAGCAATAGTCCACGGTACATCAAAACATTTGTTTTTCTTATGACGAGTTCTCTGCGATCCCGTCTCGGTAATACTACGTGTGTAAGCTGTGGTAACGTACGATGCTAGTAGAAATTATTTTTGAAAGCATAGCAAGGCCTTCTATTTAAAATTAGATCTCAGTTCAATTTTATCCCGATGGAATAAAGATCAATATTGCAATGTGGAAATGTTTAAAGCTAAAATAATTTATAATATGTAATTTACAAAGTTATAAACTGATATATTTTTGTTTTATTTATTTATTTAATCTTTTTTGTACATCATATACAAATATGTTATACAAAATGCGAGCTTAATGCGTATAGCAATCTCTACCAGTCAACCTTTGGACCAAAAAAAAGAAACAATAATCTCTTATGGATAGCCCACAATAGCATTTTTTGTCATTTACTTTTTACCAAAAATAATGGCTTATTTTCGAAGCAATTTTAAGCAATCCAGCATTAACTCTTTATGAAGCAAAGAGGTGCTGGGATGGTTGAATAAAAAAAGAACTCAACCAAATCATACTTTTTAATAGGTACTTTAAACAATATTTAGAAAAAACATTTTTTTTTCAGGAACGTTATTTGGAGTTTTCAGATTGTAACTTTTTAGATACAAAAATGAAATCGTACAAAATAGATCACTTCCAACATTGTATCTAAAAATACACAAAACAACTCTGAAACTTACAAACTTGAACAATTAATTAATAACAGTAAACTTATATAGGAACTGCTGTGAGATCAAATGTTTAAAATAAATAAAACTTGAATCTTGAGCTGCTTTTAACTATTTCGTATGAAATTCACGATAACAATTACGTTTTTTCCGTGAGACACAGCCTTGTATAACATTTTAGGCAACTAATCACTGTCTGACCCGTTGTGCAGTTCCTGCACCGACTTTTCTCCACAGCAGCGGGTACATGGTGTAAACCATCAATGCGAATATTTTTTTCAGACTTAGGCAGAACGGGTTGTTTAATTTTCACCACATTAGTTACTATTCCAGTGACCGTTTTTCCTTTTTTTAAAAGCGTGAACACAGTGCTCAATTTGAAATCTTCTAGAGATAACACTTTCCTTTCATTCAACATTTTGCAATGATGCATATAAAACAACCAGGAATTATTGATCCAAATATCTACCAAATGATAATAAATTCTCTTCTACCATTTTCTACTCTTACTTCCTGTTCGATATAGAGACACAAACATTCCCGCCAAGTCTACACCACACAATATGTGCTGGTTATATTCTGATATAACCATTGGGCATTTAACATCTATTTAACCTTAGAGGCCTTGCAATATAGCTAACTAGAGTTAACATTTGTTTATTGTTAACATTACCGACAATACTCATCAGCATATCAATATCTAAAAAGTTTTCAAATTCTTCTCTTATCATGTCAACAGACATTCCTGTGCTTTGCGTACAGTATAGGTTTGATTGATAACAAATAAATTCCATCAATTCATCGTCAAACAGTCTTTTGGAGTATTAATAAGGGGTATCAATACCAGTTATTTGTTCTTGAAATGAACTGTCTACACTTGTTTCCCTATCGACAGACCACATAAACTTGACAGATTTAAATTTAAAATCCATGTTATTTTTTTCTCGGACGCTGAACTGCATTACCAAAAGTCTGGGGTTGAATTATATCTTGTGCTGTGCTTGACGACATTTCTGTAATACTTTTTTGAGTTTCTGATCTATGTGAACGTAAGAGTTTGGTAGCAATTGATATCAAAGGACTGCAAGTATTGGAATAAATTGCATTTGGCATTCCAGGCAACTGTACCATTTGCATTGTGTCAGATGAAAGATTTACTGTTACGAGAGAAGATGAAGATGGAATAATAACAATCCTTAAATAGCTTTTGATAGTAGTTTACTTTAGTGCTCTGAATATTTTTATGAACTTGTTTTCTTACACCCAAATATTCGTCTCTTTTTAATAATAATAATAATAATAAAACACTTACTGCCATAAAAGAGCACAAAACGAATCACTTAAAACTATTACAAACTTTTAGACTATAAAAAACAATACAATAAATTAATGAGATTAAATCGATTTTAGCCTAAAGATAGATTAGAAAACTAAGGTGTAAAAGTCTTAATTTTATTTGGTTTGGCAAAAGGAGGGGGACTCAGCAATTCTTAAATAGCCTACAGAAGCTGACTACTTATACTCTTTTCAGTTGCCCCCAAGCTCAAAGATGCAAAGCGACCTTTTTGAGATGTGACACTGTATTTATTAAAAGCTCCTAATATCAAGTTACAAAATAATAAATTAAATATAAAAGACTTGTAAATGTTACGAACAGGTGTTACAGTTAAAAAAATAAGTTGATAAATAAATAAAATAAAAAAAAATGAGCGACATTCAATCAAAAATTAGATATTTAAAAAAAAGAAAAAAAAAGAAAACAAAGAAGTGTAAATATGGAGACAATGGTATGAATTTGGAGTACGGCCCAAACAGTTTCTTGATAGTTCCATTAACGAACCGCAGCATATCTTGAGAACATTCAGTGTTGTGCGGATGTTTCAAATTTTCAGTTGACTTTTGATGAAATAGCAATATTCTTTTATATTTTAATTTAAGTGTCTGAGTGCTGATTTTTGAACACAGAGTTGGTGGCAAATTATTCCATATATTAGCCGCCTGATATTTGAAATACCCTTTGGCACCTGCTGTTTTTAGATGTGGTAAGGTAAGTAGAGTAAGTGCTGCTCGCGTATTCCTGCTATGGATGTCTTTGATCCATGTTAATTTTTCAAAGAGATATTCAGGTTTCTTGTTCCATGTGTGCGCGTGCGATTGGTTCGACGTAGACGCCGCGTGGTAATATGAATATTCGTTTTATTTACTATCTATAATGCCTAAATTACCTATATCTATATACGCTTTGCGATCTGAGCTGCGGAACCTGGACGGTGGAATGAAAGGAAAAAGACTCACCTCGTCCTGATCGTTGCGATTATCTGCCACGTAGCTTCCACCTTTTCACCAACACTTCAGTCTTCAATATATATTTATGTACGATATCAATAATAGTCCAGGTATGTCCGGAACCTCAGTCGAGCAGGCAATAGCGAATTACACGGGAACAAGCGCGTCCACCCTTATGTAAATTATTAACACGACGGCGAGCAATTACTGTCCGGTGATCAGCGAGGCTTATGCGTTATAGGTGAGGAAGGGATGAGAGGGTAAAGAGCGAGACGGAAGAGGATATGCGGAAGAATCCTACACCTCAGGCGCAAACATCCCTCCTGACTTGACAGGACTGGGCCTTGTCAAAAACTAAAAACGCGAATATAAAGATAAGCACACAATCCTACTACAAGTTTATAACGCGATAAATTTAAGTAGATGCGAACTAACCTAACTTAACCTAGAGTAAAAGTTTTAAGCTACATTATTGGTCCGGGAGCGGACACAAACGAACGACGGGATGGATGTAAGAATCGGTCGCAGTCTTAATGCGAACAACGCGAACATCACCGTCTTTTGCGGGCATAACTTCTTCAACGATGGCTAAAGGCCAATGCAATGTCGGAGCGTCATCGCTCTTAACTACTACCACAGTTCCCACAGTTATAGGGTTTCGCGGCGTATTCCACTTCGATCGTTCCTGAAGCGTATGCAAGTATTCATTTTTCCAACGCCTCCAGAATGATCGAACTAAGTGGTCTAAAAGAATGTAACGCTCGCGACAGGTCATGGTAAAGTCTTCAGTCTCTGCCGCAGGAAGATATCTTAACGGAGTGTAATTTAAGAAATGCGCGGGTGTTAGAGCTAGTGGTTCAGCAGGGTCTGAAGACGAAGCGGACATTCTACATAGCGGACGCGAGTTCATAACGGCTTCTATTTGGGAAAGCACCGTACTCATTTCCTCAAACGAGAGGATCTGCGTACCTATCACACGAAATAGATGTGCCTTTAAACTTTTGATGTTGGCTTCCCAATTTCCGCCGAAATGGGGCGCTAGCGGAGCGTTAAGATGCCAATTGATGCGATTTTCTGCTAGTGTTTGACCGAACTCTGAATTAAAATGCTTTGACACAAGGAACTCATGCAGTTCACTCAGATAACGCTTAGCACCAACAAAATTTGTCCCATTATCTGAGTATACGTCAGATACAGGACCACGACGCGATAGAAAACGTTTAAATGAAGCGAGGAAACATGCGGTACTTAGCTCCGAAGCGAGTTCTATGTGGACTGCACGAGTTGTCAGACACACAAAAAGGCAAATATATGCCTTTAATGAACGTGCGCCTCGCCGGCGAGACATTGTGATTTTAATTGATCCGGAGAAGTCGATGCCGATCTGCGCGTAGGGCTTGATAGAGCTAGTTACACGACACGATTTGTGATCTGCCATCTCTACTGTCAATGGTTTTGGTTTTAAACGGAAGCAAGGTATACAGCTATGTACGATGCGACGTATTGTACTGCGGGCAGAAAATATCCAATATTTCTGTCGTAGAATTGACATCAATAATTCTGGACCAGCGTGACACTGAACTTTGTGATAATACGCGATGATAAGGTCAACAACGGGATCTTTACGTGGCAGAATTATTGGATGTCTTTGCTCATAGAAGAGCTTCGAATTACTAAGACGACCTCCTACACGAACTACTTCATTATGTAAATACGGCATAAGCCGTTGTAAAGCGCGAGTGCATGGTTTTTTATTTCTAATTTTTGCGATATCTTGCGAAAAGTGGTTATGTTGAACCGCACAAAGTATCTTTGACTCCGCAAAGTCGAAGTCAGAAGATTTTATCCCCGTTTGTTTGGGTAACAAACCAGCGAAGCGATAAATGTACACGACAATGCGTAAAAGTTTGGTCCATGAGGACACGCGACGAGATAGAATCAAAAGAAGAGATTCTTCTAATGATGTTGTGGCTAATGTACAGGCTTTCATTTCCGGAGGTTCCAAGATAACCCCAGGATCAAAAGCTGTCACAGGCCATTGCGATGGGTCCTGTAGAAGCCAAGAAGGACCGTGAAACCAGAGAGGATGCGACATTAGTTGCGATGGAAGAAGACCACGTGACAAACAGTCAGCCGAATTTTCGACGCCTGTCACATGACGAAAATATTGGGGCTCTAATTCATCATGAATCTTTGCAACTCTGTTGGCGACAAATGTTGCCCAGCGATGAGGAGAAGAATGGATCCAACAGAGTGCCACAGTTGAATCCGAAAATGCGTAGATATTGCTTATTTTATGACGATCACTTATAACGTTAACGATGACTCTAATCAGTTTTGCGAGTAATAGAGTGGCACACAGTTCTAATCTTGCAAGTGACACTACCTTGAGAGGTGCTATTTTCGATTTCGCGCAAATGAGATGTACGGAATTACATCCATTATTGCTAACATGAAAGTAGACTACTGCTCCATAGCCACTTAGACTCGCGTCAGCAAAACCGACAACAGTTAACACGCTGTCAACTGCTACATTTACGTGACGTGGAATGGAAATTTCATTTAAAAGAGGAAGCTCTTTACAGAATTGTTTCCAAGTATTAACCATTTTAGCGGGAGGTGTGTCGTCCCAATCGCATTTACTCAACCACAATTGTTTAATTAATAGCTTGGCGAACAATACTACTGGAGCAACAAACCCCATTATGTCCCAGATTCTTGCGATCGAAGACAGAATTGTGCGTTTCGTACATAAGTCTATAGGAGCGAAAATTTTGAAAGAAAATGTATCTGTAATTGGTGACCAACGAAGACCTAAAATTGTATGATGATCAGAGTCTTCAAACTCTTTGACAGAGCTTAAGCGATGCGAAAGTGGAATAGCGTTTAAGACCTCCTGCGAGTTGCTTGACCATTTGACTAAATCAAATTGACCTGACTTCATAAGAGCTATGACATCGGTAGCTAGCGTGCGTGCTTCATGCTCGTTGTGCACGCTGTATACTAAGTCATCCATATATAGGCCAGTCTCAATAACGTTTTTAGCATAAGGAAACTTATGACCCTCGTCAACGGCAAGCTGCCTGATAGTACGAAGAGCATGAAACGGACTAGATTTGAGTCCAAAACAAACACGATTAAATTGATAGATGGTGAGCGGGTCATCTGCATGAAATCGATACAGTATTTGTTGAAATTTGCGATGATCTTTACGTACACCAATACACAAATACATTTGACGAATATCAGCAGAAAGCGCGATTCGAAAGAGTCTGAAATTGACTAAAATATTAAACAAATTGCCTTGAAGATTTTGACCACGGTATAATACGTCGTTCAGTGAGACGGAGGTGCTTGTTTTGGCACTGCCGTCCAGAACTATTCTTAGTTTCGTGGTGGTCTTGTCTTTGCGAATCACACCATGATGCGGGATAAAGAAACCTATACTATTGTATTCTTTCGATTGCGCGGAAGCGACGGATATATAACCCTTATCAATGTATTCCCGGATGACACCGTCGTAAGCTACCTTGAGCTCAGGCGAAACTTTCATCTTACGTTCAAGGCATAAATATCGTCGTTTTGCAGTGTTAAAAGAATCACCTAATAAATGAACATCACCCTTAAACGGCAATGCGACGGTGTATTGACCAGATTTTGGATCGCGGGTAGTGGTGCGTGAATAGATCTCTTCACAATCGCGGTCATCTGGACTGAGCGCGGAAGCCATATTGACCTCTTCCAGCTCCCAGAATTTATGCAATAAATTTTCTATGGGTTCTTGAACTGCAGCATAACAAGAAATAATATTATTTTTATACGACATTACCGGCGCGGGACCCATAATGACGTATCCAAGGACCGTTTCTAGCGTGTGCGGCTCGGGCGGCGACGAAATGGTTTTACGAGCTTTCGTCGGTAACAAGAGATGCGGAAATATAGAAGCGCCAAGCAGCACATCTATTTTACCGGGGGTCGCGTAAGTATCGTCCGCGAGTGGTATATTTTTAAAGTTAGGAAGCGAAGAAACATCGACAGTCGCGGTCGGCATACGTTCCGTTATTTCATCGACAACCGAAGCATTAATATCAAAGAAAATATTTTTATTAAAGCGCGAAAAAAATATAAATTGTACTGAACCCTTAATAGTTTTCACGGAACCGCCAATACCCTTTACAACGGTATGTACAGGATTTTGTTGTAAACCAAGACGTTGACAACAATCGAACGAAATAAAATTGCTTTGTGATGCACTATCTAATAAACAACGAACATAATGTTCAAATCCGCGTGAATCTCTCACAATAACTATGGCCGTAGCTAGAAGAACCGTAGTACAAGTCGCGGGAACTAGCGAAATATTATTAGTATATTTACGCGTGGTTTTCTCAAGCGAGCACAATGAGACATCAGTAAACGTATGACCACCAGCTGATGCGCTCGCGCTGGCGGCTGGTCGCTGCAGCGTGACGTCACTTGACGCACACGCGGCCGCCGCCGGTGTCGACGAAGTATTGTCGCAGCGGCTGAGTGGCGCGCGAGGCGTACAATGCGTAACGCTCGCGGTTCTATGCCCAGATGACGTAGGGTTGTTACTATTAAAATGAAGCATAGTATGATGTCTATTGTTACATATTTTACATGTTAACTGAGAGTTACACTTACAAAGTTTATGTTTACTGCTGAGACAATTAATACAAAGCGAATTAGATTTTACAAAATTAAAGCGGTCAGAAGGCGACATTATTTTAAATTTTAAACATTTATATAAATAGTCATGCGGTGCGGGCTGGTCATTACATAACGAGCATTTCATTTTTGAAACAGTACTACTTGTATTGACGAAAGATTGTGTGATTTTAGGCGGTTGTCTAGTTACCGCCTCCGACCGTACGTGTCGGGCGGCGGTCGGTTTAGCTATAGTGTCTTGTTTACTACTGTAGTTGCGTTCTAATATTTTTACTTTCTCGCGTACATATTTAACTAGGCGTTCGAATGAAGGTAAATAGTTGTTATCCTTTTCTTGCATATCGAACTCGCGGACGGTTTCGGAATCTAACCTTTTCATTGTAATATATACAATAATGAAATCACATAAATTTTCGATATTTAAGTTTTTTAGTGCGGTGACAGAACAAACAATTTTATCGATATAATTATCTAAGTTTGCAGCGGTTGCGTTTGCAATGGGCCTTAGTTCGAATATCTTATCTAGATATGACGTAGCGAGTAATCTTTTATCCTCGTATTTTGAGATGAGATTATTGAAAACAATCATGTAGTTTTCACCACAAATACTAAGACCCGCACACGCGTTTCTGGCTTTGCCCGTTAGCTTGCCAACAAGATAATATAATTTTTCCGTATCATTAAGTTTTTTGTTGTTGTGGACTGTATTTAGAAAAATAGAATAGAACAACGGCCAGTTACTGGCTTCGCCGTCAAATGTTGGAAGTTCGATACGCGGTAATTTAGGCTTATCAGGTTCCAGAAGAGAATTTGATTTCTCGTACTGTGAAGCTGGTTTTAATTTTGTAAGTTGTCGTTTTATACGACAAAACCAATCCTCGAATGCAATCAGAGATTGAAAACTAGGACTGTAGTCTGGATTTATCGATAATTCCAGATTATTAATTTTATATAAAAAAAGAAAATAAAGAATCCATATATATATAAATAGTAAATGAATGCGATATAAAATATCAAAAAATGCGGCTAAGATGTGTTTGAGATGCGATAAATGCGATAAGACTATATGCTACCAATAGGATATGAGAATTGTGAACTTTTGTGTAAATTCATAGATTTTTTGACCTTGCATGACCGGAAACAATATAACTATATATAATGTTCAAAACAAAATTTTAGATTTATTTTTATGTAATAAAGGTAAGGTAAGGATTACTGAGAGTCCACACCAGTAAGAAATATAGACAAATATCATCCAGCTCTCGACATTGAAAATAAAATCATAAAAATAAATAAGATGGTGCCTATTTTGTCGAGACCAAATTTCTATAAAAGAGATTACAATTCAATAAGAGAATATCTTGAAAAGATTTCATGGACAGACGAATTTAATTCTTGCAAGGGCAATAAATGACATGGTGGCTAGATTTTATAGCATTTTGCATAGTGCTATTTAACTACATATACCTATGACTGTACGTAAAAACTGCGCTTACCCTGTCTGGTTTCCACCACACTTAATATTTCTAATGAGACAAAAAGATGAATATCATAAAAAATTAAAAAATATAATAATCCATTAGACAAATTAGAATTCGAATATTTAACAAAGAAATTACTGCAAGCATCCGAAGACGAAAGTCCAGTGCCGAAATGCCCCAGTTAATTGAAAATGCATTGAATAAAATTACTCCAGCAGAATGGAAAAAACCATTGTAACCATATAAAAAAATGAATACGAGTATAGGAAAAAGGATGGCTATTTAGATGAACCATTTATTCTTCAATTACAAAGCGATAGCGAAAGCGACTCGAGTGATGATGATTATGATGACGGAGAGTTGTGGGAATCGTCAGGCCCGTCTACTTCTAATACGTCTTCTGGAATTTCTGGAGTACAACTATTTGAAGATATGCATAATGATCACAATTTTTTTTATAAAATATAAAAATATATAAACCAGTTGTTATTTTTATACATAATATACTACGACTCACCCGGATTGGTACCACCGCCTTACCTATTCCTGTCACAATAGTGTCAGTACTCGCCATTGTCGCGTTCTGGTTTGGAGGGTAGCTAAACTTTCTCACGCAAGAGGCTTACCATCCTAGCCTCAGGTTAGCAACGCACCATTTCCACCTTTGGTGACTATAGGCGACGTGTATTTCTGACCATCAGGAAATCCGTCTGCTTGTTTGCCTTCCAATATCATAAAAAAATGTTTAAAATAAAATAATTAAATAAAATAATTAAAAAATAATAATATTAGTGGTGGGCGCAGCTACTCTACTATAAAAACAGCACAGCAGTAGATGTAGCTTATGCAGTTCATGTTTGTGGGCAACAACTGTTTGGATCTATGGAACTTAGCGCGATTCTCTGGTTCGATGCCCGACTAGATCAATTTGTGTAATTTGTCCAGTTGTATACCTCACCTCGTGAGTCGAAGTCGGACTACGACTTTCCTGGACCACAGAGGCGATAAACCAGTGTTCCATTTCCCGTGTTGGTCCGGGTCTTCTATGTAGAATAGACCAACTGCCTTCCTACCAGGCAGCTCGTAAGAGGCGTTAACTGGGTTACTACCAACATGCCCACTGGTGGTAGAACGCTGTGTAGCAAATCGCCTGGTTAGGGATCCACCACCTTACTTATTCTTGGCGTCATAATGACATTGTCATGTTTCGGTCGGGAGGGTAGGGTAGCCGGTAGTCATGCACCCTTCCGCCTCGTTGGCCGAGTGGCTAGCTTACACGCCTAACCGCATCGACTATCCGCGAGGCTCGGGTCCGATCCCCGACGGGGACAGACATTTGTGTGATAAATATAGATCTTTGTATTTCCAGATCTGGGTGTTTATTAAATTTATTCTGGTAACACCCATAACATAAGCATATAATTTGCTTACATTGGGGTTAGATCAATTTGTGTAATTTGTCCAGGAATATTTATTTATTATTTATGCACATAAGGTCTAAAGCCTGACCATAGGGAAGCGGCACACCTACAATATCATCTATGGTGTCTATAGGCCACGTTTGTCTCTTACCATCAGGTGACGCGTATGTCTGTTCGCTGTCATATACATAAAAAACCCTTTGGGTCGGTACCCTAAAATACAACTTCGTATTTAACGTGCTGCCTTTTAGGCAAATATATCTTTATAAGGGCCTAGACAAACATGTCGTAATTGAATCATTACCCACCGCTCACGTCTTATAATTTAATTTCTTATATAAGTATTAAAGCGTGCAAAACACCAAGGCTAATAAAGATAACTATCTCATTATAAATCTTCGTTATATAAAGCCTCGTCGGTTCTCATATTTTCGAAGCCACGCTTAGCGTATAATGGTCACGTTAAACAGGTGCAAGGGATTTTTCCCAGGATATTGTTGCGGGAAATCATGACAGGCAGGATGGTAATATATGAAGGGATAGTTTTTATTTCTCCTTAAACCTTGTTAGAATATATTATGATTGATGAATGGAAAGAACGAAATTCCCGGGACGATGAATGATTATATAGCAAAAATGTGAATATATTTTCAGGAAGGCTTTTTTTATGTAGGCTTCATCATTAGCGAGAGAGAATTTGGGTCAAATTAGAGTCCCCTCCCGTAAAGTTTCCTTGTAAATGAGAATTAAAAAAATCTGTCAAATGCGAGTCGGACTGGAGCGCGGAGAGTTCTGCCATTATCTGTAAAAACGGCGAAATACCTTTATATTAATGTTATTCTGTTGTTAGCATTTGTTGTTATAGCGGCAACAAAAATGCATCATCTGTAAAAAATTCAACTCTCTAGCTATCAGCATTATCTATAAAAACGGTAAAAAAAATCACGCGTGACGTTTAGGAACATCCTTTATGTATTTATTTTAATCTAAATCTATCTATCTACATCGATAAAATTTCTGTAAAATTATCACCATTCATTAGATATAGCCTGGTGATAAACAGACGGACAGCGGAGTCTTAGTGATAGGGTTCCGTTTTTACTCCTCGGGTATTCCGTACCCAAGTAGCAAACCCCAAAAAGTTGAGTATGGTATCTTCTAGTTTTAATTATTAAATATTCAACTCCTTCAGCTCCATTAGGCCAGCTTGGTTTGGTTTACCTGCAAAGGTTTTAATTTTTTTTATGATATTGGAAGGCAAACAAGCAGACGGATTTCCTGATGGTAAGAAATTCACGTCACCTATAGACACCAA
>DVZL01003111.1:0-14382 GCA_018236625.1 Lasaia peninsularis
AAAAGTAATTAAAATTATTAGCCTATGTTATCGTCTAAAATACTAATTAAATACTAATCCTTATCCAAATAAACTATATATTGAGCAAGATTTTTTCAATAGCTGTCAATTACTTTTTATTTTATTCCAATCGGACAATCCATTCAAAAGATATTACGAATTTAAAATTGTAATTGGTACCTATTAAAATGAAACCACAGGGGAGGGGGGTGCACATTTATGAAGCAGGTTGCCGCGCGGTTCATTTATTATAAAACAAAATCACTTTTTATGTCTATATCTATGTATGCTTAAATCTTTAAAACTAAGCAGCGGATTTTGATGTGGTTTCTTTTAATAGATGGAGTGATTCAAGCGAAAGGTTTTTATGTATATAACATGTATAGTATACCCGTGCGAAGCCGGGGCGAGCCGCTAGTCATCTGATAAATAAGGGATAAGATTAAGATGAAAGGAAATATTTTTGAAGGTAATGCAGAGATTTGACTGCAGATGTCGAGCGAATAATTTCTCTGTAGTTTCCGCTATTCAAATGAGAGCGAACACAGAATGTCAACTTCGCGACATCTTGAACGTTAAGGAGATCGCAGCTAAAGGCATGGCGCAGAGTAACGTTTCAAAAATCGCAAGTTTTCGGGTCTATCTACAAATAGAACGAATAATCGTAAATGATACGAATAATATATTCGTTATAGAGTTTTTATACTTTAAAATATATTAATTGTATACTACATATCTAAAATAAAATTCTAAAATAAAAGCAGCCTAAGCTAATCCTTATGAGATTATCAATCTAAATCAAATCAAAATCACGTTAAAATCGCTCCAGCCGTTTCAGAGATTAGCGGGTACAAACAAACAGATAGGCGTCTGTCTGTCTGTTTGTTTGTAGACATTTGTTTGTATGTTTGAGTGTTTGTTTGTCTAGACAGGCAAAAATTGTAAAAAATAATATTATTCTGGTATATATATGTACCTTGTATACATACATATATGCATTTAGTAAAAAGCGGTTATTTTAATATTAGGTCCATACAAACACTCCAATTTTATTTATTTGTGTTCGTGTAACTAAACAATATTGCTACGAGTTTGTCACCATTATCCGTAATAATTATTTGTAAGTGTTATTTGTAAGCCTTATAGGCTACTTACTTACACAATAAGTGCGTTAAAATAACACAATTTTATTCGTTTGATTATTCAATGACCTCGTATTTTCAGATAAGGAGTCACGCACCAGCCCTTTAAATATGAGAACAATTTATAAAATTTAAAATTACACTATAAAAATATAAAATCGTCAGTAAGTTAATATTTAGCTTATAATATTTCGTAAATAAAAGTCTAATTTAAAAAAAGAGAAAAAAATATTTCACAGCTATTATGAGTGTGCTAGTATATCCACGACTCGTAGGTTCAGTTGATATACTTGAACACCAACGATTACCTTAGGTGGCAAGCCTATCGCCACTTCGGGCACATTCCAATCCTGGGCAATGTAATGATCTTGGAATAATCTGAAAAATATTTAAGAAAAGTTTCCCGACTTGGGAATTGAACCCGGGATCCTACGCCGCTAACGGTCATACAAAAAAAATAAAATAAAAATTGTAAAAAAAAAATCTATCTACTTACTTGAATGAATTGAGATGAAAAAATAAATAAAATGAGATATGAAAGCGATAAAAAGTTCATGCAAGGTTGATTATAATTACTGCGTAAAATAAAATATTTTATTTTACGCAGTAATTAAAGTCTATTTAGTTATCTCCCTAGTTTCGTTAATTTTTATAAAATTAAAATATTAAATACCTTCTTATACTGCTTACTCAACTAGTTACTAATTTTTTTAATGTTAAAATGAAAGAAATTTCATAGTCAAAAATATTTTGATTTAGTTATCTATCAGGAGAATAACGTACTTTTTTCTGACGCTAAAGTTTAATAACATTACATATTGATCTCCTTCCATTTCAACCAGTTTTTTAAGCCATCGTGGTTTGCTGTAGAAACTCTCAATACTTTATGATGAACTTAAGTTTCCTGCAGAATCTACTTCTACAAATATTTTATATGTCATACTAAATTGAAAAACATGCGAAATGAAATTGATCTAATTTTAAGTGAGTTTATTTATCCTACGTTTATTTACGTTGTGAATGTCGATTGTGGCTGGATTTGCGGTCGTCTGTCTACATGCAGATATAACACATCAAGGTATTATGTGATTTTATCCATTATGACATCGCGGTTGTCTATAACAACTGAGTTTGCGGTCGTTGGGCCGAGTCCGTTGTGTTCTGTCTCCACCACCAGACACATCCAACAAGACCACTGGTTGTAGAGCGATGACCAGCAACTCACCAGGAATCCAGTACCTTATCTATTCTTGCCGCCATATAGATATTGTCGAGTTCCGGTCTAGACGGTAAGGTAGCCAGTAGAATTGCACATAAGGTCTAACAGCCCGATCACAGGACAGCGACCCACCCACCTAAAACATCTATGGTGTCTATAGTTAGGCCACGTTTGTCTCTTACTACCAGGCGACCCATGTGCTTGTTCGCCGTCTTATACCATAAAAAGAAGCCTTCGTCATATTTCGAAGTCAACCAAGCATGTATTTGGTAGACATTTTTCGAACTAGAACTAAGAGGTTCGCCTCATCTTTCATCATTCGCACAGCTGTTATTGGCATGTGAAATATTGGAACTGTCTGCCCAAAGCAGTGTTTCCGGAGAAATAAAACTTAGCTGCCTTTAAATAAAGGGTGAATAGGTTTCTTTTAGCTTAGTACATTAACGTATTCTACTCCAGCATCACTTCTCATCAGGAGCTGTGGGTCATTGTGCTTAGCTTTAATATGTAAAAAAAGTGTGTAATTAGTACAACGATTATTTACTGACTTATTCATGTTTAAAGATGTATTTAAGCGCCTTTAATGAAAGAATTAAGCGCCCACTCAGGGCGGCATCATTTAGCTTAATGTGTTTTCAGTTTTTCACCTCCAACCCCATCTTCACTTTGAGGGAGTTGAGCATTATTATACTAAGTTATTAGCTAAAAAAACGAAACAACTATATATCCGCCATTCTTTGTTGAGGTTAAAGTTGCAAGATCATAAAAATGTGGACGAAAGTCGATCTTGTGTGTGGTACCTTATTTATTTTATAGATACATATGTGACGCTCTGCCAAGAGTCACCTTTTCAACTACGCTCCAAAGTAAGCCGTTCCGCTTGGGGACAATTTATTTTGATCAAAATAACCCGCTGCTATTTTATATACCATATACAAACTTTTAATCTTTGTCCCATATGACCTATTATAGTATGAGAGCCCAAGAGGGGATTTGGGAGTTTTGTGCATACGTTGTACAATCGTTGAACACCTCCATTGCATATATAAAATCTCTATACAGAGTCGTAAGGATAGAGTAATCTGTGTATTTTTTCTTGCCTTGATAATATATTCGACGACGTCGGATAAGTTACGGTGGGTTCATTACATGTAAATACGTAAGTATGTATATATTTAAATAATCTGACAATTTGACCGCGGCGAAAAGGAGTGGGAGGATCAGAAACTTAAAACAAGTCATCTATGTTAAACAGCCATTTTGCCAAACTGGCTGATACATATTTTTTCCGTCATGGGCGTAGGATCTCTCTCTCTCCTCGTTTAGAAATAAAAATTCAGTCACATAAAGTTTATTTTTCTCCACTAATGGACAAACCCCAATAACTTCCCATAACGCTCGAGTGACTACACGTTTAGTTTACTGGGCTCTCGTACTATTAGTTATATATGTGGTACTTTCCATCGTCCTAATTATTTTTGTTCACTAATGTCACGTGATCACTACTGTTGTGTTCTGGTTAGCATCTGGCAAACTTATATAAGAGATTTTATTGTCAATACGGGTGTCCTTAGGTTTCAGTGCGGGTAAAATGTATTGGTCTTAAAAAGTTTTTTTTTTAAATAAAAGTCTTGATCGACTTGAATTGACTCAAAAAAAATGTAGATGAGATTTATTTTGAGTTGTCAAATATTTACTATAGAAAATGTTTGACATGATCAGGTTGCAGCTCATGACACGCTAGTTATAACAGGAAAGTTCAAATTTTTACTGATAATATATTAACTAACTATTTCTGTTACATAAATTTAACAACTAATGATGATATCGGAATAAAACTAATATTTAAAGGTAGATCCTATTTAAAAAACGTGTTTTTTTGCCTTTTTTACGGATGATGGTACAGAATCCTTCACAAGCGAGTGCAACACGCGCTGGGCTGTTTTTTTTGGTGTGTTTGAAGAAGTTTTGGGTAGGTTCGTATGGAGAGGAAAAATGTAAAAAAAAAAAAAAACGATTGAAAAGAAAACCCACTTTAATGTTTCCCACACAAACTGCCTTAGATACGGAACTCTAAAACTGTAAAGCTTTTTTTCTTGTTCGTGGGCAGTCAATCTTACTTAGCTTTATGGCAGCCATTGTGCGTCTGCGACACGGATACTTGTTCCAGCCATCCCAGCTCTTCCTAGAAGGCCAGTGGTCCCTGCAAGCGTCAAGCTTATAACACCGTTCAGATCTCAATAAGTTTTTTGTAGTTACAACTTGTTTACTCTAGTGTTTTTGACGTACTTAGTGTATTGATTGTGGTTAAATTTATGATATAGTGTTATCTAGGTGACCTACTGGTTCACACGTGTGCGGATCTCACATGTTATAATAATATACAAGGTGTTTCAAAACGGCGTGATAATACTTAAACGGGATATACCTAGGGATATTTAGAAGCTACCTCAAAAGGTTTCAATACTACATGTAGTTATCGTAGATTTTGAGTAATTGCAGTTTCAACTTTAACAAAAACTAAAAGAGTACCAACCCTACAGATGACAAGTCAGTTGATTGTAGTGTCATTGAACTAAAAGGTGTCAATGACACTACTATTACAATGACCCCACTAATACAATTTCTACCTACAAATTACTATGGGTTTAACGCCTTAGGTACGCAGGGAAAATGTGTACGTAGCGGTGTAGCTATGCTAGAGTCGTCACAAAAAAATTAAAAATTTTTTTTTTATTTTTGTATGGTGAAAAAAAAATGTAATTAGAATTTTAATATTGAGGCATATGATTCTAGACACGATGTGTATCGATACCTTTCAATATTATCACACCGTTTTGAAACACCCTGTATATACATCGAGAGGCTGCAGAGTAATTACCTTTTTATAGCTAACTCAGAAAAGCCCGCGGTGGTCTAATGGTTAGTGTTTACCTCTGAAAAAACTCATTCAGTTGAATGGTTTTTTTTGTATATTTTCTGAGTACGCTAAGTGAAGGAATACATTGTGAGGAAACCCAGATTTGTATAAATTCAAAACGCATAGTGCTCGTAAAGGAAAGTCAGATGTTACGTAATATTAAAAAATCTCTTGACGTGGCTGATCCTGGAAATATGACCGGTTAGGCTAGTTTCACATTTATACGGGAAATCTTTATTGACGCGTTCGAACAGTAGGTTTAAAAAACGACCAAGTGCGAGACGGACTTGCGCACGAAGGGTACTGTAGATGTTAATATTTGCTATAATTATTATTAAGAAACGTCGTCTGTTATAAATAGAAGTAGTTAATCAAAAATATTCAATCTACATCTACGTACTTACCTTAATCTAAATATGCATAACGACATCTATTGGTTGTCGGAAAACAACTCACAATTTCCGGAATTGTTATGTGCCCAAAGTGGCGATAGGCATACCACCTATCTTATCAGCGCCCTAGTACCTTGGCTAATCGTGGGTGTTCTAGAATATCTACTGGACTTACGAGTCGTGGATATACTAGCACATCTCTGCCTGCTCCTTCGGGGATAATAGGCGTGAAGTTACTTTTTTTAATAATGACGCATTTTGTACTGTATTAAATAAACACTATCAAGAGATGTGAAATCAGCCTAAAGTCATAAAACACCAGATATAATCAACACTTCCAACGATTTAATGGCAACCTATGTTATATGTCTATGGAATAACCTATTACCTATTCTTGATGCGTCATATTATGTGACACGTCCTAGCCATGACTGATATGTTTAGCAAGTATCAAGATTGATTAGCTGCAGTTACGGAATATTTCATGATTTATATTCCAAGAGTATCGGATTGTTTTTTCATATTTATCTAATAAGACTTATTTTAATAATAAAAGAAATTTTTAAGCGACTTGATCAAGAGTGATGCTTTTTGATTACTTATGCGTTATAGTTAGACCAACAAAAAAAATGGCTATCTGCGACATGGAATTACGCACGAAGGCTCTATGAAAATTGTTAAAAATCGCATTTATAAATATTTAATCTTAGTTCATGTGCCATGATCTAAATATGTATAGCGACATCTATTGGCTGTCGGGAAATAAATGATCAAAATATATGTTTGCATTCTCTTTTTTTAGTATTTATCGTAGCGGCAACAAAAATACATTATCTGTGAAAATTTCAACTATTACTATTACTAGCTATTAGTTCATGAGATACAGCTTAATGAGAGACAGGCAGACTAATAGTGGAGTCCCATTTTTACTCTTTGGGTAGGTACAGTACCCTCAAAAAAGTCCTCATTCCATGTACTTAAGTGTTCGGCATGAACGTCCAATTAAACTATCTTCAATTCATTCGCATTAGTTGTTGTATTTGGTAAATTCGGTCAATGCTACTAATATTACAAAAGCGAGTTTGTGAGTATGAATATGGATGGATGTATGTTACTGTAAAGAAAAAACTACTGGACGGATTTGGATGAAATTTAACAGTAACACAGCCTATACATGAGAATAACACATAGGCTATTAGGTATTCGGAGGATGCCACCGCTTATTTTAGTAATTAATCCTACTATTATAATCGCGAAAGTTTGTCAGTATCTGTAGATGTGTGTGATTCTTTCACGAAGAAACTTTCTGATGGATTTGGATGAAACTTTACAGTTATATAGCGTATACATAAGAATAACACGTAGGCTTCTCATTAACCGTCTACATTAAATGATAGTGTGTTTTTAAGCCATGAATATTAGTTGTTATAAACGGCGGGCGGAAATCTAATAGTTGCATACACTGCTAGACGTATCTCGAAGCTTTGAATTCGAAGAACGTTAAGCTAGAACAAAAATATTTACTACTACAAGCAAGGTATAACATCGCACTGAAAGTTAACGTTATCGAAGCTACGATCGGTTATAGATTTGGAATTTACAAATTTCCTGTTTCGAAGGTTAGCAAAAATGAGGCGGATGACTTGGCATATCTATTTTAATCAACACAATTGCTTATTTCTGGGGTCCCGTACCCAAAGGGTGAGAACGCGGAACCCTATTACTAAAACTTCGATGTCCGTCTGTCTGTCACGCTCAACAGGCTGTATATCATAAGATTGCTAGACAGTTGAAATTTTCACAGATGATGTACTTCTGCCGCTATAATAACAAATATTGAAAACAAAATAAATGCTCATATATAAGAAACGTGATTTTTTGCCGTTTTTTTAGATACATACATACTTATACATACATACATATCTCCACGCCAAGTCCTTTGCGGAGTAAGCAAAGCAAGCAGTATCGAGTACCAAGTGTCAGGATCCCTGGACCCTGCCTATCTTTCTCGACGTTCATTTCTCTCTTCATACAAATATATTTTTTAGAAAAAGCTATTATTACTTTTCGAGTTGCTCTCATCAAGCCCTTTCATTTGATACCCATATTGTAGAAGTGCTTCACAACATACTTTAAAAACAACTAACACTGACGCTATTGTGGCAGGAATAGGTAAGGCAATGGTACCAATTCGGGTGAGTCGTTCCAAGACTCTAGTCCTACTAGTCTATTCTTCCTAGTCAATATCACGGTGTTAGTGACAATAGACCCTGTGCACGCTTCTTAGGAGCTGCCTGGGTGGAAGGCAGTTGGCATATTCTACAACGGAACCCGGGACACTTTTTATGAGGAAGAGAAGCAAATTAATTTTCTGATTAACTGTGTGTGTTAAAAAATTGTTACAAAAAATGTTAAATTATTGGTTTTTCGCCCACGACTTCGCCCGCGTGAATTATTTTAATAAAACAGACAAATTTCAAAGAGCAGACATTTTTCCGACTTATAATACTTATTGCGAATTCACATTTATGATGTTAATACGGATTTTATTTTATACATTACTAAAATGGTATTCTAAAATAAAAGTAGCATAAACTTTTACTTATTACATCAGCTGTCTGCCAGTGAGAGTCCCGTCGGAATCGGTCCAGCCGTTTCAGAGATTAACGGATACACACATGCAGATAAAAATTCTATAAAATACTATTTGATGTATCTACCTTGTAAACATAGTTTACTACAGATGCATTAAGTAAAAAGAGGTTATTTTAATATTTATACATTTGTATAGAGTGTTACTAATTATTATTGAAACATTTATTTATTAACTTATTTTAACTTTTAACAACCTAATTAAGTAAAGAAATCTCTTATAAAGAACCCGACAGCTTTTTAAATATTTTATTTGCCAAAATTACAACTTAATATAAAACCGCAGCTTGCACTCGTTCCAGATGCCTGTATTAAGATCTCACTCAAGATATCTTTTGAATATAGTGATCGAAACTGTATAAATAAGATCATTGCAATTTAGGGCCTTTTCAAACGTGCGACAAGAGATTACAATTCTTTGAGTGAAATATAAATATCGTTACGCCAATTTTCCCCAAATATAGACATAGTAATACATCAACAAATAAGCTATTAGATTAGAGACATTAGGTATCCTGATACGAATATGACAGGTGACAACTCCTGATAAACTTATAAGGACAGCCCTATCTATTCAAAGCCCACTTCACTTGGCCACAGAGGCAATTTTTGTAAAAGCGAATTTGAATCGTTATGGATTAATTTCAAACTGGCTTGAAAATATCATCAATCATATGACTGGCAATACTCTCGACACTCACCAATAATTCTTCATTTCTAATAATGTAATAAATTATCAGGATTTCCCGAATAATCACTTGAGCGATCGAAGTGAAAAGTAGCCTATTTCTTTTCTTCGTCACAGAGTAGCGTGTATCCATATCGAATATGTATGACCCTAATATATAATATTCGAATAGATCGGAACGAATCAAAAATCCCGATTTTATTTCTTATGTAATAACTAGTACCTATATAGTTATATGCAAGAAAGTGTCATAGGCATTCACACAGGTCCGCGACGCATCTAAAATATCTATGCCACTATAGATATTGCTAGCTGTGCCCGTGACTTCGTCCGCGTTTTAATTTAATTAATTTATTTTATATATTTCTAAAATAAAAGAAGCCTAAGCCGTTCCTTGTTACATTAGCTGCCAACCAGTGAAAGTCCCGACAAATTCAGTCCAGCCGTTTCAGAGATTAGCGGGTACAAACAGACAGACAAAAATTCTAATTGTTGTTTTAGTTTACCTTGTAAACATACATATGCATTCAGTAAAAAATGTTTATTTTAATATTACATAGGTACACTCCAATTTTATTTATTTGTATAGTGTATTGTTTTATGTAATAAAGTGTATACTTTATTCTTTACGGAGGGTATGGTAGTTCGTACACTTGTATATTAGGTCTAACATGTCGGCGATCTGTCTGCGACACATCTACAACATCTATGTTGTCCATAGGCCACGGTTGTTGTAGGTATATAACATATATAGTATACCCGTGCGAAGCCGGGGCGGGTCGCTTGTTAGGTATATATACACTTTAATTATTTTATTAAAGAATATTAAAAATGTTATTATCAAGAAAAATTAAAACAAGTGATATCTTTAAAGTCTATTATTTTTAAGTATTGTAAAGATTATTAATTAAGTTAAGTAAGTATTGTGCAAGTAGCCCATACTACGCTAGAAATGCTAATATTATCAGCACAATGAGCTAATAAAAACGTACAAACGAAGATGTTACATAAAATTATTACTAGAAAAATTACAAATAACATACTTTTAGTACTTAAAGTAAATAATTATTATAGAAAACGCTCAAGCAAAAATTTAAAAATAAAATATCTAGTTACCTTATATAGTACCTACTAAATTGAAATATAATATATATAATAATAAATATAATATAAATTAAAAAACTTAGTAGTCGTAGAAGTACAGTGGTAGTACCATAACCAATAAATAATAGGAAAAAAACAAACAATATAAATATACCTACTCACTAGATTCAAATATCAAGCTGTATAACTTTGCAAGCCAAAGGATCCAATACCGTTTTAAACTGTTTCCTATCGAATTCAGATAGGAAAGAGACTTAGCAATAATAAAGTTGCTATGGTACTAAGTTTTTTGTAATCTTTATTGTTTTTTGGTTTAAAAGAAATTAAAATAAAAAAAAAACTGTAAAACTCATAAAACTAGTCGAACCCGAGACTTCAAGCGTCATAGACACACACAGACACATTTCGCACGACCATACCATAGAGAATAAACAATTAACATAAAAAAGATAGGTACTTAACTTGTACAATATAAACGTAGTGAAACAACAAAAACAGATATCAAGGTTTTTATTTATATATCAAAAGTACTTAATATACATGACGCGAAGTTTGTACTTATTACTACATGGACTACTTTTACTTGCTGACAATTCTATGACGTCTGTAAATTGTGACGTCAATTGACTAGATATAGGTATATAACTGAACTTTACACCATCGCCTACTTAGAACAATGAAAACGGTTTTAACTACTTGTTCGTCACTGTCGTATTCCGTTATAGGCTGGTCAGTATTCTTTCTTACGCAAACACACCGTTGTTTTATTGGAAACACCGTTATCACTTTTGGTATATATTGGCATATATGGTTATTTTAGTCCAAACGTAATTTTTTAGTGAAATACAACTATAGTACGTTCGCGTTAAGAATGCAGTAATTTATCAGGATAAAGGTGTTTAGAACAAAACCGTTATGTTTGAAAGCAAACTATATGCTTATGTTGTGGGTATTAGTCAACGATACTAATAGAATTACTCAAATTATTCCAGAATAAATTTAATAAATACCAAGACTGACACAGAGACATCTATGTTCATAACACAAATCTCGCCCTCGTCGAGAATCGAACTCGAGCCTCGCAATTGGACGTGTACGCTAACCCGTCGATCAACAATGAAGTCAAAAAAGTTTAGTTAGCGCTTAGCAGAATTACTGTCGTGTTGGAAAACGCAAGAGCAAATGTAGCCTTATTTGCATTTGCTTACGGACTTGTATTTGATATATCTTATCTCACCATATATGTGGGTTTAGAGAACATCAAAAAATTCATAATAAATGCATACCCGCGTGTAAAGTATCTCAGTCAAATCTTGTTTCATTGATTATAACTTATTAAAAATAATTTATTGATATATTTTTTAATAATGGTTAATATACCAATATTATAAACTAATAAGTGTGTTTTTGTCCTTTCACCTTGTAATCGACCGATAACATGGTATGATTTTTATCCCGATGTCTGAATAGGATCCACAAAAAAAACGCAGACGTATAAGTAGGCTTAAACTTCATATTGTAGTCGACAGATAGCAATTGCGAAATGTCAGTCCGGCAGCGATATTCCATATGCGACATTAAACATTTATTGTCGACGACAAAAAGCGCAGGTGTGCAAGTTGCCTTTCATCCATCTGCGTCGGCCATTCACATTTCTTCCCCTGGACTTGCAACTTGCATATTATATCACGCAAATACAATGTCAGGTCACCGAACTTAAATAAAAAACCCTATTAATATTATAACCGCGAAAGTTTGTAAGTATGGATGGATGGAAGTTTGTTACTCTTTCACGAAAAACTACTGGATGGATTTGGATGAAACTTTACAGTAAGGTAGCTTATACATGAGATAAGACATAGGCTAATTTTTCACTGACTACATAAAAAATAGAGTATGTTTTACGCAATAAGTATTATGAATCTTCATTGTTAAAATAATTCCTTTTCGGTGAAGGAAAACGTCGTGAAGCAACCTAGGATTTAAGCTAGATATGGCGACGGCGGATCATGGAACCTAATATTGGCGTATCGTGAGTGCATAAGTAGGTACCTTTTCCTACCCTTTCGGGGATATGAGCGTGACAATATTTATTTAACTATATTTAACTATATTTCTAGAATTTTTGTCATATTTAGTCACCCTTATAACAAAGAAAAAAATACGCTCACCTCTATTATCTCCGAAGGCAGAGGTGTGCTAGTATATCCACGACTCGTAATTCCAGTAGATATACTAGAACTCCTACAATTAGCCAAGGTACTAGAACCCATGTTGCCCGGCCTGGGAATTGAACCCGAGACCGTACGCGGTTAACGATTTTAACAGGGGAAAGAAGTACCGTTACACCACAGAGGCGATCAGGGAGTACCTTTCAACAAATACTTAATTCAAAATCAAAATTATCCAAATCGGTCCAGCCGTTTTCGACTCTTCGGGATATTAACGAATAACAATTGATTTTTATATAGTATACAGACATACATATATATACATATATATATTTGTTACTGTATGTATGTTTATATAAACATATAGCTACATAGTTTTAAAGCATTAAAACTTGAAATACTTTGAAAATATAAGAGAAACAGGCAGCACGTTCTACAGCCATATTTTTAACCCCGACGTGCATTATCAGCCTTAACTTTGGACGGCGTAATAGCTTTTGCTAATATTGTCGGTGCTTAAACTGTTTACTTTTTCATATATTAGTCTCGGTGGACTAGCGGTACGCACTTCGGACTTCAATTCGGGTAGTCCAAGTTTGAACCCCGCCATGTATATATAAAAAAAAAATATATTTCTGAACACATTACACAAATTGATCCAACCCTTGGGTAAGCAAATTATATGCTTGTATTATGGATGTTAGGTAACGATACTAATACATAGAAATACTTAAATACATACAAGAATAAATTTAATAAACACCGAGAACCGGAAATACAAACATCTATGTTCATCACACAAATGTCTGTCCCCGTCGGGAATCGAATTCAAGCCTCGCGATTAGTCGATGCGGTTAGGCGTGTATGCTAGCCACTCGGCCAACGAGGCGGTCAAATCAGTCAAATGTATCAATAACATTTTTTAACTGATGTATATTTTTGAGTTCTCTTGCGATGAAGGAAAATTTTCATTGAATTCGACCAAATCTAGGTTTGGGCCTAGTTCTTCTGGGTTACAGAGGTCTGATGGCAGTTTTTTTTTGAGTAAAACCTGGAGTCCTAGTCAAATTCCCTAGATTAGGTAGCCGACCCCGATATCATCTAACATAATACGGAATAGCCTTATTCCGTATTATATTAGATGATATGATAAGACGAAGAAGAACGAAAGACTTTTTCATCCATATTATCTAAATGGATTCTTTATATTATTCAAAAAGGTATTATAAGTATTGTTTACCCCGTAACAAAGATTATTCGCTCAGTTGAATTATTTATTCATTTAACTTATCAGTTTTAAAAAGATATATACGATTACATTTAAAGGACCTTGGTGCGTTGTATATAACCACACATAATTAAGAAATAATATCTCGATATCTATACAAAAAAAATAAAATTGGAGTGTCTGTATGTAATATTAAAATAAAATTCTATGAATTACGTTATTTTTTTATGGCATGAGCATAAGCATCTGCCATTAGTCAATTATAATTTGTATCAGATTTAAAATAGTCATGAATCGTCATAAAATCATGCCAGGGTTTTGGGCAAAGCGGTGGCAACGAGAAAATACATGACAAACTAATTTCTTCATGTAATTTTGGCATGAAATACATTTGAGCATTTTATCTGAACAAAATTATACGGAATGCCAACAAAATGAACTTATTTTACTGACTATAACTCTACATAATTTGAAATTCAATAATTATAAAAAGGTTGTGCTTTTTTTGCCTCGATCCCGCCAAAACCCTTAAGGGTTTTTCATTTAGGATATAAAGGGTTTCTCGAGCTAAGAACTCTTGTCGCCCACAAAGGTCAGCAACAAATTGGTCATTCAAAAATAATTTATTACAAGTATACAACGTACTTGATTAGAACTCGGTAAAACTGTAAAGCAAAAAATTAAAAACACACGTAATTTTTAACACAGAGATTACACAAAAATATTTAATTCTACCACATTGAAGTATGCAAATTCTCCTTTCGCTTTCACCGTCTAGTCATTACCAGGAACCCCCTTTATACTGCACCATTTTTTTAAACATGATCTATTTTTAAAAAAAAGTAGTTACAATCAAAATTTGTACA
>DVZL01003112.1:0-14379 GCA_018236625.1 Lasaia peninsularis
GTAAGAAATACACGTCGCCTATAGACACCAAAGGTGGAAATGGTACGTTGCCAACCTGAGGCTGGGATGGTAAGCCTTTTTCGTAAGTATGTTTACCAGCTACCCTACCCTCCAAACCAGAATATGACAATGGTTAGCACTGATGCTATTGTGGCAGGAATAGGTCGAGTCGTTGCAAGATTTTACCACCTAGTCAATGTCACGGTGTTGGTGACAATAGACCCTGTGCTTGCCTCTTATGAGCTGCCTGGGTGGAAGGCAGTTGGCCTATTCTACAACGGAACCTGACCAACACGGGGAGTACATTAGCCATAAAATGTATAAAAGATACTACTCATCTTTCCAAAACAAAAATCGACGGATTGACGGAGTAATCGCAATAAAAGATTTTCTCCGTGTTGATACGGGTCCCCTGTGTAGAATAGACAATCTGTCTTCCTATCAGGTAGCTTGTAAGAGGCAAGCATAGGTTAACGTGATCACTGGTGGTATAGTGCTGCGCAGCAAGTCACCTGTTTAGGGATCCATCGCCTTACCGGTCCGGAGGGTAAGCTAGCCGATAGATTTGCAAATACGGTCTAACAGCCTGACTACAGATAGTAACGCACCTGTTAGTAGACGTACGTATAGGCCAAGGTTGTATCTTACCTTCAGGAGACATGTTGCCCCATAAAAAAAACTTAAAAATATCCTGGAAGTTAAAAATTTGATTTTAATTGTTGGTGGCATCAACTGAATGTATAGACATTCAAAGATACAACAACACCATTTCTGTTTGATATTGCATAATGCTTTCGCTAACTTCATTTTTCTTCTAAACTCATTTAAAAAAAACTCTCTAGAACTGGTTGAACTGATTTTTAGTATCATCATTTAACGACAATAGAAAACTATTAAGAAATGTCGGGATGCGGTAGTTCAATCGCATTTTAGTTGCAATTTAAGTTACTAGTTTATCCCACTAATAAATTCAGTCATAACTAAATGATAAAGAAGTATTTACAAGCTTGTCCGGATCTGTGCCACTATTTGTTATCATCGCTATTATCTTGTTTCATGCTGGAGACTACAGTAGTCAGCAAAGAATAAGCGACGGTTTGTCTGCTAAGTTAAAACATTAAAAATCAAAACTCAATTAGCGCTAACAAATTAATATTCATGCGGCATCGCTACAGAACCCTTCCCTTAGAATATCACATTAAAAATCATGTGAGAAAATACGTCCTTCACATTTTTAAAATCGAGTTACTTTTTGTTGAAACCAACCTTTTATAACCAGTTTCAAAAAGGAGGAGTATCTGAGGAAATGAGTTTCCTCTGTATGTTTTTTTGTTTGCTTCAATTTCACTAATAGTTCCTAATAAATCCTTGTTTCATACGATAGATCACAGCTGTTCATAGGTGGTCTCATATAAGTTTAATGAGAATTCGTTTAGCAATTTTGGAAATAAAAACAAAAACTGTTTACCTGTAATAATATTGAAGTTTGATTTGTTATTTGCAATTTTTTGCGTTTGAATTACTAAAGCCCAGTTTTCCACAAAGCCTCATAATGTTACCGTAAATTAGATTAACTTGATCATAAGCTAAACTGCACTTTGCGAAGTTACTTCAAACTCATAGATACGTCGTTTCCTGCCGGTAAATAAATTTCCTCCGCAGCTTATTCTCTTAGTATAAGAACTTACAGGGCAGTTTCTAATACGAAACGCCGCGGTTTATTCCAGAACAGACAAAAACGTTGTGTCTGTATGTAATATTAAAATAACCGTTTTTTACTAAATTCATATGTATGTTTACAAGATATATGATATACAAAAATAATATTTATTGAGAATTTATGCCTGTCTGTCTATTTGTACCAGCTTATCTCTGGTTTTGGCGGGACTTTCACTGGCAGACAGCTGATTAATTAAGAAGTAGTTTAGGCTAATCAAAAAAAAACGCGGACGAAGTCGCGAACACAGTTAGTTATAATATAAAATCAACGTTTTTAAAAAAACCTCGTGGCCTAGTGATACACACATTGGACTTCCATTTTGGTAGTCGATGTGTCCATGTTCGAACCCCGCATATATACCAATGAGTTTTTATAAAATAAGGAAATACATTTCCTGAGGAAACTAAAAATTTGTGTCCAATATGGCGACGGACTTGCCACTAGTACCCCTTTGCGTTTTTCATAATTAGATTTTAGAAGCAATAATGAACTTACATTAGGTTATTACAGAAAAATACTATTGCTACTAATATGTATGTAACAAATTTTCAATAAAATTAAAAATACAAGAGAAATTGATCACTGTTTTTTGCAGTTTTACTGAATTTGCGTTTGAATTATACCTACTATAAAATTTTTGCTAAAACGCAGTAAATTATTTGCAAACAAACGCAAAATTGTTGAGTAAGTTGTATATAACGCGAATGAAATGGTGACGGACTTGTCACCTGTCACATCATTGGTACTATTATCGTCAGCTCATCGTTGGTGCACAAGTATGTTCCTCTGTACCTTCCGGGGATATGGGAGTGGCAATGTATATTTATTTATATGCTCCCCATTCTACAAAATAAAACGCAGCAGTCGCGGGCAAAAACCGTTCGTGTGTTTTGTCCAAGATTTCCCCCACAAGCGGCTTTTAATTGCATCTCTACAGTCGTTGTTCATCGGAGAACATAAAGGAGTCGCTTAAGCGGATAGATCTCATTATATTTGTTGCTCTCAAAGGAAAATGTCTTCCTGTGGTTTTTAATAGGTAAATATTAAAAATGTAGAAACGTGAGTTTTCATTTTGTAAGTAATACAGGTGACTATAGCTATAGATATAGTTTTATGTTTCGGTTGTATCGTTACATTATAGGTACGAATGATGAATTTACCTACTTACAAAATTAAAATCCACTAATTTTTTTAAAAGTTAGAACACCAACAATAAATTGGATCCTGCTGTAAAAAAACAAATCAAACAAGTTCCTTAAACAAAATTCTAACCTGAACGAGTTGTTCAGGTTAGAATTTACCACCAGTGATCATGTTGATATTGACCCAATTAACATCGGCTCGCCTCTTATACTATCGGGTCTATTCTTCACGGGGAACCCGGACCAACACAGGGAATCAAATCTTAAAATTATCAAGGTTATCGCTACCTTTTGTAAGACAGACCAAAAATATTCATTATTGGATTCTAAAAGGTTGCAACATATAAACATAAAAAATATAATTAAACTAAAATAATTACCAAAATACAAGCAATGATAATGCTAGTATTTCTGTCGCTAAATTTTCGCCATCTTTTAACGCAAGTAAAAGAAAGAGATACAAGACTTATATACCTGTCATATTACACAATGTATTTGATATGACTACCAATACATTTAGCCTGTACCTCGGAATATTTCAATTAAAAATCGTATAAGTTATTGTGTTTCGAATATTAAAATGTTCTAAAAAAAAGTATGTAAAAGAATAACCCATACTTCAACTCAGGTTTTCAGTATTTGGTATCTACTATAGAGTAGACGTGATAATCATCGTAAATCATCTTTTAAACCTTGTTAAGACCAAAAAACTATCCTAATTTTAATTCTATCCAATAATTCCACATTTAGTCGTCAGCCTGGCCTTCAGCAGATCTAATTCCAGGCAATTACTGGAACGAGCCTCTGGCATCGCATGATTAATATGAAATTTGCGGGTCGCACGTGAGCTCGTCACAAATTACGAGATTTAACCACCCTTCATCGAGGACTTTGATAGAATCATCCTGAGATTAGGCCGCTTTTAAGCCAGAAAGTTTACTTTAGTATAGTTACGACAATTACGAGCACTAAAGTATGTAATTAGGATAATATTTTACTAAGTGGTAGAGTATTGCAACGACTCGCCCGGATCGGTACCACCGCCTTACTTATTCGTGCCACAATAACGTCTATGCTCGCCATTGTCGTGTTCTGGTTTGTGGGTTAGAGCATCCAGTAACCTTACTCACGCAAGAGGCTTACCATCCCAGCCTCAGGTTGGCAACGCACCATTTACACACGATGTGTATTTCTTACCATCAGGAAACCTGTCTACTTGTTTTCCTTCCAATATCATAAAAAAATTACGCCACGACACTGTACGTAAACTGCAAAAATTGATTTCAACTTCGTCGTAGGTATAAACCTTTTCTGTTTACAAAAATTACACGTAGAAAGCTCATATGGAATTTGACGATATCATTGAGTAACAAACGTACAAAATCATATTTACAGACGAATTAAGAACCTCCTGCCTTTTGAAGTCGGCTAAAAAAATATAAACATCTCATCTTTCAACACACAAGTCATACTATGACGACTTTTACTGAAACTTAAAACACAGATGTACGGTGGAAGATTAGGAGCAAAAATCTAGTTTAAATATAGACATTCGAAATATCTTAACGCTCTTACGAGCGTTATCACGTTACAAACTGTTTTTGCCTTCAAACAAAAAGGAATATATTTAAAATTGGTGTAGTAGAAGTCTAACAATAAGCACGAAAGCTCTAACAACCCGACCACAGAGCAGCGGCGCACCTACAACATCTATGGTGTCTATAGCCACGGTTGCCTCTTTCCATCAGGAAACCCGTGTGCCTGTTCGTTGTCTTATCCCATAAAAAAGTCATTTAATATCAAAAAAAAAGAATAACAGTTATTGAAAAGAAAAAATCCGTCAAGTGCGAGAAGGACTGGCGCAGGAAGGGTTCCATACCATTATCTATAAAAACGGTAAAAAAATCACGCTTATAGTTTGGGATCATCCTTTATATATTTATTTTATTCTTTTTTTTATCATATTTTGTGGTCATAACGACAACAGAAATACATCATCTGGCGACAGACAGACAGACAGACAAACGACAGGGTTCCGATTTTTACTCTTTGGTTACGGTACCCAAAAAACTGCACCTTCTCCGTGTGATTGCTTTTTAAATGAACACAGAATCTCACTCTCCGATCTATTCTTTCAACAAGCGGCCAATTTAAATTTGAATATACTTAAAAATAAAAGCAATTCGTTTCTTTCAATCCCTTTAATGGACGGTTGGAATTAGGGTTGTCACTTCCTTGAAATTGATTGTGGTTTCCTAAACTTACACTACTATATCTTCACGCAAAGTGCCTTGCGAGGTATGCAAAGAATATTGAGTGGCAACTGTAAAATTTCTAAGCATGATTGATGTAATTTTTTTGAGTGTATTGTTTCAATTAAGGCCCTTTAAAAAGTCAGAAAATGAGACCTTAACTTTTCATGCCAAAACGTAAAGAAAGCTGTTATTAACTGCTTGGATGATTATTGCCTAATTTTTTGAGTAAACACATTAAATAAAATAACTAAGAAAATAGTCAATTATTTCGCCGTTCAAGAAGTTTGATAAAGAAAAATGATCGAGTTTCGAGTGTAAGTGCAAAGTTGTTAGCAAACTTTGAATTGTCAGAACGGAATAATATATGTTATTAATAAAAAGTTGTCTACGGTCTTCTCCAAGTTCTAAATTATATAATTTTTCAGCCGTTTTGAAAATGAAACATATACAAACACAAACTTTTTCGTATATTACGAGTGATATGTTTTTAAAAGTGACAACCCTAATTACAGTGCTCGTGATGCATGCGCTTTGTATTCTATAAGTATACGTCTTTTATGTCTATTCGCAGTCCTTCATTGCGGGTTTAAGTAAAAAGCTCGAACGTTGAAGCAGTTTCCATACAATAGCTACACTTTCGTATTTAACGACATTTTTTCAGAAAATATGGCATTAGACACGAGTGGGTGGCAGTATTAGAGCAGTTACAGAAATATGTTCTGTGATAAGGATTATTTTTATGATCGTGGCTTTGAAATATAAAAACTATTATGTATGTATCATATGAATCTTTGCCAATTTTGGCGTCTATATGGGCGTATTTATGCTATATGTTTTTTTATCAATAAACTAGATCATATAATCTGGCTACTATTACTAGGCCATAGCGTTACTAGATAATTATAGCCAAAACCCCAGAACCTTGTTTTATTGCCAAATTCTACGTTAGGTACATTTTAGTGTGATAAACCTCTTTCCAATTTTTAATGGTATAAGAAAACGGACAGTGCCTCAGTGTGTGATATGCGCTTTGAACTTCCGTCTTGGTGATCCAGGTTCGAATCCTGGCATGTACCAATAAGTTTTCCTAGCTTAAGTAATTTGAGTGCTTTTACGATAAAAGAAAACATCATTAGAAAATCCGAGATTTGTGCCCGACTTGCCACCTGTCACATCATGGGAACTAATACTGGCGCCTTATCGAGGGTTCATATTTACCTCTGCCTACCCTTTCGTTCGGTAGTCCAAGTTCAAACCCCGTAACAATATTTATATGATTATTTTATTATTATTATTATTATGTGTTAGTCCAAGTTCGAGCCCCGCCATGTACCAATGAGTTTTTCAAACTTATGCACATTTTCTGAGTGCTTAGTTTCCCTTCTGGGTTGCAGAGGTCAATTGGCAGTCACTTTGCGTAAAAACTGGTGTCCTAGTCAAACTCCCTATATTAGGTAGCCGACCACGATATCATCTGATGTAACACGGAATGAGGCTAAGACGAAATAATAATAATT
The DNA here is from genome assembly GCA_018236625.1 of Lasaia peninsularis. Lineage (NCBI taxonomy): Eukaryota > Metazoa > Arthropoda > Insecta > Lepidoptera > Riodinidae > Lasaia > Lasaia peninsularis. Next base: position 6,635 of record DVZL01003112.1, read on the forward strand.
ATTATTATTATATTATAATACTACATTGCCAGGGATTGGAATGTGCCCTAAGTGGCGATATACTTACTACCTTACCTTGGCTAATCGTTGGTGTTTTAGTATATCTACTAGACTTACGAGTCGTGGATATACTAGCATACCTACCCCTTCAGGGATAACAGGCGCGAAGGTACTTTTTATGTTCAGTATATTGTTATTCACAAGAATACAGATTAAGTAGAGAGCGACAACCGTGTCATCGAATAACTAATTCATAAACTATAAGCTACCTATGTTCAGAGAATACTATTGAATATCGTGATGAAACATATCTAAATTATTAAACAAAGGCGTTCCATAATATTAATGTACATAAGCTAGGTAGAGACATACGTAGTTAATCTAAATCAAATATACACCGAATAATTATAATATAAATAAATTGCTTTTCATTAGTTTCGCTTAAACTCGAGATCGGCTGGACCGATTTGGATAATTTTGGTCTTAAATTATTAGTGAAAGGTTTTGGTCTTAAGTTATTAGTGAAATTATTAGTGAAGGTTCAAAAGAAACTAAATATACAAAAATGCTATAAATATAGTAAAAATATCAATTTGAAACTTATTCCTACCTGTCAAACAATTGATGTTGTGTTCTGTCGATTAAAACGCGTTCAGAGGTTAATGCATAATATACTCATGCGAAGCCGGGGCGAGTTGCTAGCCAGTAATAATTCAACAACAAATAACGATCCAATTTGTAATATTGCTTTTACAACAGAAGCCCGATTTCACTTCACAATAAAGTAAGGTTAATCAAACGGAATGGCGAGGCCAAGTTTATTGCTTCTTGTTAGTAAATTTTTATCGGCGGTGGGATGCGACAACTCCATCGTCCAATAGTTGAATGATCTAATAAATTAGATTCTAAATTATTCCCTGTAGTCAATCAGAACGAACCCGGATCGGTACCACCTAATATATTGCTGTAGTAACATTAGTGCTCGCTCGTGTCGTTATCCGTGTTATAGAGTATGGTTTCCGACAGAACCGACTATACGAGTATGCAACGTACCAGTAGCATCAGGAAAGCACCTATTCGTCTTGTTCTACTAAGTTGTAACATACGAAGTATTGCTTCATTGATACTCCAATACCGCGTAACTAACAATGTTAAATATCGCGTATATCTTGGATAATTTTACAGGAGGGCCATAAAACTAATTTTCTAAAGAACATATCGGACGAATTTTGAATGAACAAGGATATAGAATCATTTCATTCTTCTTTGACTCCGTGTAGAATCGACCAACTGCCTTTCTATCAGGCAGCTCGTAAGAGGCGAGCATAGGTTAACTGAATCACTACCAACATGACCACTGGTGGTAGAGTGCTGTACAGCAACTCGCCCGGGTAGGGATCCACGGCCTTACTTATTCCTGCTGCCATAATGACATTGTCGTGTTCCGGTCCGGAGGGTACACGCACCTACAACATCTATGGTGTTTATAGGCCACGGTTACCATCATTCACCATAGTTCTTACCATCAGGAGACTCGTGTGTCTGTTCGCTGTCTTATCTCATAAAAAAACTGAACTAACTAACTAATTTTAACAGCTACTGCTGCAACCTACAGCCGCGAAATTTCTATTATGATATTTTTGTACATACGCGGTATTGAACAATGTTAGTTACGCGGTATTAGACTATCAACGACGATTGACAATCTTTTTCCGTATATTAATCCTGGGCTTCTTAGATTAAGAGACCGACTGCTGTCCTTCCCAGGAGCTCGTAAGGGATGAATCTAGTTTTTTGCTTTAAGTTTTTCGCCCACGTGAAACGTTGTCGGTTAAAAAGTACCAAGTATGTACTATTATAAATTTTCGTGATTAATTACCAATATTCTTACGCACACAATTACTCACAAACTTTTGCATTAAGGATAATATGTGTATATCGTGTATATAAGTGCATCGACTATCCGCGAGGCTCGGGTTCGATCCCCGACGGGGACAGACATTTGTGTGATTAACATAGATGTTTGTATTTCCGGGTCTGGGTAGTTATTAAATTTATTCTGGTATCTATTTAAGTATGTATTTCTATGTATTAATATCGTTGACTAACATCCATAACACAAGCATATAATTTGCTTACTTTGGTGTTAGATCGATTTGTGTAATTTGTCCAGTAATATCAAAAAAATAAAACTAATAATAAATAATTCTGAGAAAGCCTATGTCAGAAAAGATGTTATTATTTTAATTCGTTGTTTTACTTGTAATTCAATTGAACAACTTATATGAACATAAGATAACGTAAAGTTAATAAGTCGTTGGCTGCCAGATGACGTCACTAAAGATTGCTACTCTCCGTAGATAAGAGGCTTAGGAGACTCCCCGGCTGTTAAAACACTCTTAAGATCTAAATTCTAACAATTTAACCGATGTATTTAAGTTACAAGATTCTCTTAAACTATATAGTATTAATTTAAAAAACTCTAACTGCTCCTACGGGAATGACAATATTTTGAGGAAACTCGGATTCAGTACACGAATCCGAGTTTTCTCGAAATCAAACTAATTTAGGAAGTGCCATATTTCCTTCTGTATTGCAGAGGAAACGCAGTTACATTCAAGGATTAGGTAGCCGACCCCGATATCATCTGATATAGAAATAGAAGGCTAAAACGAAAAAGTATTTCATCACAATATAGCCGTGTTGTACAACAACTCACTCGAATTTATACCAGAGCTTCATCTTTTCAAACACAATCACTGCTTACTATCTGTAGATTAGTCGGTAGCCTTGCACTTCAACATCAATACTCATTACGGTACTATCTGTTCCGCCAAGCGGCGAGTAACAGAACTCATCACACTCCAGTAATCACAACGCAGTACCAAGTCCCCAAGGTTCAGTCTTCCAGGAAACAACCCTCGAATAGTGCAAGCAGATAAGCATATTTTGAATTAGCTTACTAAAGTTCAATAAAGTTGTCAACTACAGGAACTATAGGTGACGATTGTCTCTAACCATCAGAAGTGTCTGTTAATTCGCTATTTTATTCGACCGCCTCATTGGTCGAGGGGTTAGCGTACACACCTAATTACATCGACTAACCGCGAGGCTCGGGTTCGATTCCCGACGGGAACAAGAATAATATGTGTGTGAATGTTTGTATTTCCGGATCTGGATACTTATTAAATTTATTCTAGTATCTACTTAAGTATTTCTATGTATTAGTATCGTTGTCTAATACCCATAACACAAGCATATAATTTACTTAATTTTGGGTTAGATCAATTTGTGTAATTTGTCTACTAATATTTATTTATTTATTATTATTATTAGTTAAAACACTACACAACATTTGCACAGTGCATCTGGCTGATATCGGAAGCAGAACTCTTTAGTAGGCAAATGCCAGAAGCATAATACTAATATGTCAGGTACAAGTTCCTGCAAGATGACATGGTATTATGGAAATTAATATCATTATAAGATCTCCGCCCTAAGTAGTTCGGGGCACTCGTTTACATAATTTGCGATATTAAGACAAAAATGTTTAGGATGAAAGCTGTAGCTCAAAATAAATCCTGTATCAACGGTGTAAGATTTAAAATTGAAAGGCGTTTAAACAAATTCCAGGAAAAATTTACCAAGTTGCTCCTTCAGATGCATAATCAGTTATTGTTTCGAATTAACGTTTTTTTAGAAGATAATCGTATTGTTTCATTTTAAGCTTTGATATGTGCCAATTGTGACTGTTGTTCATTGGTGGAAACATAGAACAAGTTAGTAACGCACCATTCTACCTATTGTATGAGTGATGTGTATTACTTTCTATTAAGAAATATATCAATTTTTTTGACTTTCCAGTGCCATAACTTTTTGTTTGACTATATATTGTTTACAATTATTGTAAATAAAGAATTATACGCGTAATATGCATATATACATATTATGTATGTTTACAAGGTACATACACCAAAATAGTATTTTTTAGAATTGTTATCTGTCTGTTTGTACCCGCTAATCTCGGAAACGGTTAGAGCGATTTTGACGAGGCTTTCACTGGTAGACAGCTAATGTAATAAGGAACGGCTGGGACTACTTTTCTTTTAGACATGTGTAAAATAAAGCAGTATAATAAACACGTGGATGAAGCCACGGGCACCGTTGGTGTCAAATAAAGTAAGTATATCTTAATCACGAAGCTAGTAGCTACGAAGTACTCTCTGGAGATGACACTCTTAACAGCGACCTTTCCGCAATATTTAACATCTATCGCATTCTAGTAGGGCAGGCCATCTCATTCTTACAAGGCCAGTATTATTTTAACTCCACAAACTGACAGAAACTACTAGTAATATAGAATACAGTTAGCAATATAAATAGTTTCAGAACGAAGTGGCTTTGACGTACAGACGGACAGAGAAACTTATCAAATCAATAAATTGTATTGCCATTAGACTACGGAACCCTAGTTTGCAGTAATATTAAATAACAAATCATTAAGCTGAACTAAATGCTTGCCTCAATAAATCAAACAATTTTAATGAAAGCGAGTAAAATCGACATCTTTTGAGAGATTTAAAACAATAGAATGATTTTATCAAGATTGAAATACGTCTTCTGTAAATTTCCCGCCCTTTCGCCATTTTGTTAATAAGGCCGCCTCCGTTTCTTTTATAAAACTGTCATTATTTCTTTATACAAGCTATAAGTGGGGATAATTCTTTGTGGGTTTTCTTTTGATACTGCGAAGTATTTTTATATTAAACTTAGATAAAACGTTTTAAGCAGCAATTAAAAGGGAAAAGTTTTTGGGAGTGGAAAATGAAAAGAAATTAAACAAAAGTTTTACGAATTTGTGAATCTCATATTTCCTTACTTTACCTACCTGTTCATGATCCCAGTGCTTGCTATTGTCGTAATTCATACAGCCAGAAAAATTACTCAGTGAGAATTTGCCAAGCTATATAGGTTAGCGACGCAACCTGATCATAATTTGATCACCAAAAATTTCGTCTGCTTCATGGGCCTTAAAGTTAGTCTCCCTTACGGATTGAAAGGCATCGGGTTTCAAAAAAAAATCCCCAAAAAGAGGTATGACAAATGAAAAAAACATTAAGTCGAATAGTAAACCTTCTCCGGAAGTCGCAAAGTATCCACGGACGATCGATAGACCACTTCGAAGTAGACATTATACATAAGCGGCGTTATGACATACCCAGTCGTAAAGTTATGTACAAAAGCACCAAGCTATAATGTCGCACGTAAAACTTAACGATGCATATCTTTGATGGGCTTCCACTGGAAATAATTGCTAGTTTTTCAGGAAAGCGAAATGAAATCACAAATGTTTTTTCGTGCTGACTATTTACCTATATTTAACTAAAGGTATTTTTATATGGCATTTTTTATGGGATTCAAATAGTCCAAGTCTACCAGCTAGCCTATTTTTAATAATGACCGACTTAACCTATGCTCGCCTCTTACGAACCTCCTGATAAGGAGGCAGATGGTCTATTCTACACTGCGAATCGGGACCAATTATACTTCTCTTCCGAATCGGTACCATCGTCTAATTCCTACAGTTATAACGACATTGTTTTTACTATTATATTTTCAGACCGAAATATAATAGTAAAAACTTGAGTGGTAGATTATATAGTAAAAATGTATATAAAAAACATTATAGGCAACGCATATGTTCATTTTTTATTATAAAGTAATCTGTCTGCAAGTTTGTCTTACATTTATGTGACATTCGGTCAAACACGTCATTAAGTAGCCGCTATTTACACAAAGTCGTACAAAAAATCTGTCAAGTGTGAGTTGGACTCGCGCACGAGGGGGTTCCGTACCATTTAATCTATAAAATGGTAAAAAATACGTTTGTTGAATGGGAGCACCCTTTATATATTTATTTTATTCTAGTTTTAGTATTTTTGTTATAGCGGCAACAGAAATATATCGTGAGTGAACATTTCAATCATCTATCACGGCTAATGAGATACAGCCTAGAGTCTTAGTGATACGGTTCCGTATTCTACCCTTCGGGTACGCGACCCTGAAATTGGCAATTATCTATTTTAATATTATATCACCTCAGTAGTGTTTTATACACATTGGTGCCAATTCTGAAACACATAATCTAAAGTGTTTGCTTTAATTTTCCAGTAAAACAAAAACAAACGAGATAAAATTTTTTAGTCGTTTCAAATTAATCTCAACATACTGATTTGTACGACTTTTAATCGACATATTCCTAGGTACAGACTTAACATCTGTAGAAATGTAACATATGTTGAAGTACTAGAGCACTAGATGTATTTTGACCATGAAACATAACATCAACCTGTTCGCAATATTCCACATGTAACTCCAAAACAAAACAAAAGTAGTAGAAAGAGAAGTTGGCCACTTTGGAAAGAGTTAGCAATACTAGGAATTCAGGACAGGTCTTTGTTAGGATATTAATATTCAGTACCTTTAGCTTCATGTTTTTTCTTTTTTTAACTGGCGTTGAAATAAGATAATGGTAACTTAAACAAAAAGCTTGATCAAATTAAAATAGAAATCGGAAACCACTAGAGTTCTAACAAAAGATAATCATGAAATTGCTTCAACCAGTAAAAGTTCTAAGGGTAAAAAGGTAACGTACCGTAAAATAAGAAACGAGTCAAATTGATAAGCCTTGACTTTTCGGAAGTAAATTAAAAATATATTTATATAGTTTATTAATTAATAAACCCCGGGGGCTTAGCGCTCAGGATTTCCATTTTGGTAGTTAAGGTTCGAACCCTGCCATGTGCCTAAAAGCTTTTTCAACTTGAACACATTTTCTGAGTGCTCTTACTGTGAAGGAAAACATCGTGAGGAAACCTTGAGATTTGTGCCCGATGTGACACTTATTATCGTCGGCTAATCGTGGGCACATAATATGTACCTCCGACTACCTTAAGGGGGTATGAGCGTTACGATATTTATTTATTAATAAATGACCGAAAACTCTTATTACTACGGACTCAACTTACCAAGTTTTATAGACATCAAAGTCTCACCAAGTTACAACAACTAGGTCCATATTTTAGGAATGTTTTACTGAAATATCCTTACTCACCGATGTATCATCAATCATCCAGTTTTTATGCTTCAGCTTTGTTTTCCAGTAAAGTATAAATTAGCATACTTTTACCGCGCAATTATTTTTTATTTGGTTCATCACTTACCGAATACAACCCGAAAAACCGAAGTAAAATCAGATTAATTAATAAAAGCCGTATACTAAAAAAGCCCTTTAATTATCTGAGATGCAAAATTTTATTTTATTCATTTATTAATAATATAGTGAACTGTCGTAATATAATAAAACAAGAAAACACAGAGAATAATAAATAATAATAATAAACTTTATTTCTAACCTAGGTAAAAATAAAAATATTGAAGTAAGCAGTGTTTAAACTAAAGATCTAATGTATACTTACTACTAATACATAATATAAAAAGAGTATGCAACGATATTGTAGGGATTATTTAAACAAAATATATATTATACATGTTATATGCAGAAAAATCTTCCTCTTAAATCACTCTATTTAAGAAAACCCCATCAAAATCCGTTGCGTAGTTTTAAAGATTGAAGCATAGCAAAATATAAACCAATAGTATATTATAATTTTTAATACGCTTTTATTAGCTTGGGTTGTACGTATGTATGTATGTATGTATGTATGTATGTATGTATGTATGTA
>DVZL01003113.1:0-14379 GCA_018236625.1 Lasaia peninsularis
TTTTCATATTATGCTCAAAGATACAAAATAAGGATATTGACATGGCGTTGATAGTGGACCGTGACGTCACGTCATTGCATTGCGTTTTCCAAATTAGCAAGGCCATTTCAAAAATACTACTTTTAAAGAATTAATTTTATGAATAAAAATTTCTTTATGGAAAAAAAATATGTATGTGGGTATTTTTTCAGCAATAAAGATTACTCGTAATTTGTTGGACCATATCTAAATCACATGCATATTGCCTAGTATATAAAGTAACATGAATCATACCACAAGCATTACTGCAGTTATTAAACTGAATTTTTTTAGGTTGTGAATCCGATGTGTCGGCAATTGAAGAAGTGCTTGCAATGGGGTTGACTATCACAGTTTCTATTACTTGACCCGAATTGAGTGTCTCCCTAATGAAAGAGCACTCGCCCATGACCGCTTCTTTGCCATCAAACTCCGCATCTGTTTCCGCATCGAAATTTGCACTATAATCTTGGCCCGTAGCATCGAGTAAAGTGGTTACCCTATCAAGGACTTCATCGGGTTGTACGTAGAGCTTGGCACTACCAGTCTGAAAACAATAATTTTCAAGTGAAATTCTTAGATTCACAAAAAATCTTCTCTGGGAAATCTATTTTGTGACATTATACATCTGTCGTAAACTATTTCAGTATTTCTATGTATTAATATGATTGACTAACACTCGCATCAAAAACAAATAAATAGCACAGTTTGCACACATATACATGTGAGAAAATTATTTCTGCCTTCATAACATTACTTAGCTACTCAGCCCGGCTTCTCAAGGTTTGTTCGTCTATCGGTGAGTGTACACAGGAGCTTCATAACTTGATTTCACCAGCCCCTTTTCATCACCGTAATAGTAGGCGAACGGAAACGTACCATCCTTACCTAGACATTCCACGAACTAGGACTAAAAGGTTCGTCTCTTCTTTCATCATTCGCTCCGCTATGGATTGGAATTGTCTACCCAAAGCTGTGTTTCTGGAGAAATACAACTTAGCTGCATTGAAATGAAGAGTGAAGAGAGGTTTCTTTTGGCTTAGTACATTACAATCTTTGACTCCAGTTTCACTTTGCATTAGGTAAGCGGCGGGCGGCATTGTACTTAGCTTTCATATGTAAAAAAAGTAGTTTACATAATTACAGCAGTGCCACCTACCGTGCCCGAATGTATTTTTAAATCATACAGAAAACCATCAAAATATCCTCATAAAATTTCAACCCAATTGGTTTAGCCATTTGGAAGTTATGTGAAATAGATAGTTATGAAGAGATAATTCTTACTAAATAGTAATAACATAAAAAAGAAGGCATTCAAGACCTGTATCCTACCAGTCCTCACTTATGGCTGCGAAACTTGGTCAACAACATTCCATCATAGGGAGAAGTTAATAAAATGTCAACGTGTCATAAAAGAAGCATGCTCTAGGGTTAAAAATCAAAGACAGAGTCAGGAATGCAGCATTGAGGACAAGAACAAAACTCACAGACATTCTTACCCGGATAGACGTCCAAAAATGGAGATGGGCCGGACATCTGATACGCCACTCTATAAACAAATGGAGCAAGCAAGTCACCCTCTGGCAACCAAGAGACGGCAAAAGAAATATAGGACGTCAAGTCAGAAGATGGGAAGATGACCTGAAACTGACAGCGGGACCACTCTGGTCAGGAGTAGCAAGGGACAGGATACACTGGAAGGAATTGGAGGAGGCCTATGCCAAAAGGCACACCGAACTTAGGGACCTCTTGTAACCCTATGTTTAGGAATAAAAGGCTATTATTATTATTATTATTATTATTTCAATTTTTATATTTTTTAATCTCTTCCAAGAGGTAAAGATTAGTTAAGCACGGGCCTTAGCCAGAGTGCAAAACTAGTTTGTTTTATGTTTTATTCTTGTGATAGAAATTTTCTTACTAATCTGCAAGTATTTAAGATAACTGCTTTTTGCATAAGGTTTAATAGAGATGTAGGGATGCCGAGACTTTCAAATGACATGTATAATGTTTTTGGTATAACGCCTGTGGAAGAAATAATGATTGGTATCGTTTTGACTTTATTGTCATCGGATTTTTAATTCTATTGATAAATCAGTGTATTTAGCCATTTTTTTCTGTGTGCGTGTTAATCAAGTTAATCAATTATTATTATTATTAATTCTTACTACCAGTTCTCACATTACCCGTTTTCCCGTAGAAGTAAAATATTTTCCCGTTGAAAAAAATAGCCTATGCTCATTAGGGATAATGTCGACTTCTAATGGTAAAAGAACTTTTCAAATCGGTCCAGTACTTTCGAAGTCTATTCAGTACAAACCAACAAACAAATCCTCTTTATAATATTATAGTAATATAGTAGAGTATAGACATTGTAAATTGTAAAATGACAACTTCTACACGAACCTTGTTGCAATTTCTGCGGATTGTTGCAGCACGCTTACGGGCCGTTTTTTTTAAGTTTTCCCATTTAAGGCGCAATTGTGTTGTAGTTCGAGGGCCGGTTGTAGAGGCAGCATTAAACGCATTGGTAATATTTAACCAAGCCTCTTCTTTTAATCTATTACTTGCTGCTTTTGTTGTTTTATTTTTGATAGCTTTATCACTAGAGATCAGCTGAACCAACAGTAGTGCTTCATCTCTGGTCATGTGTGCAGCTTTCATCTAAAAAGAAAATTTTTAAAAATGATTATTTATAGAAGTACAATAATATTCACTTAACAATGGAAAATACTCACGCCGTTCATTTTTTTCCACTGTAATGTTCAAAAGTTCAAACTTAAGTCTTCAAAATTAAAATTGATGCAAAGGCATATGTGTGTTTTTCAAAATGTGTCACACAAAAAGACGTATGGTTTCTCGAGTCATGCAATAAAACAGAATAAAATTAAATAAATATGAAATTAAAATAAAACAATGATATTTGTGATGTAATATAGAAAAAGATTATGAACAACAAAAATAGGTACGTAACGAAGAGCTTCAGAGGACTAGGACAGAGTAGCTATCCTTAATTTTGTGAATGAATAACTGGATAGATACAAATATCTAGATAACGACAGCAATCTATCCCTAAACGCTTGTAAGTTATAGAAAATGGCCGTTATCAACAACAATGTATCTTAGCAACACTATTTCGATTAAATAAACAAGAAGCAACGTATCTTAGCAACGCTATTTTTTTTAGAATTAACAAACAACAATGTATCTTAGCAACACTATTTCTTCTTCTTATATATTATTTAAAAGAAAGTCGGGTTTGTTACAATACTTATAACTCGAGATCCGCTGGACCAATTTTCTTTGTTTTTGTTTCAATTTTCTTTGGATTTCGCTCCGCCCCGAATAGCAGAATAGATAAAAAATAAACAATGAAAACTAGACGAATAGGTAAATAATTATGAAAAGTCAATTACTTTCAACAACGATTAGTGTTGTCAAACATTTCTCCTTCTTCTTTTATTTTGTGGTCTTTTGCAATTTCGCCAATGTCAAACATTTGTTGTCTATGATTTTTCTAAGATAAATAATTGCAAAAGTTATAAAGTGCAGAATCCAAATTAGTAGTCTATGATCTTAACTATTGTTTTTGTCTCGAAAGTTTTTGTTTTTTTTATTCTCTCTCTGTATTATTCATCATAATAAATACTTTTAAATATTTTTTATTCATATTCATTTTTACCCGCGACGGTACAGACGGGTCTGGGGTGTTCGCGCGCGCGCGCGTGTTTGTGTGTGTGTGTGTGTGTGTGTGTGTGTGTGTGTCTGCGAGTGCGTGTGAGTGTCAATGTTGACATTTATTTACAAAACTACTAATCCGATTTTTATATAGTTTTCAGTAATTAGTGTGGTTTTGGCAACCGTGTGGCTGCAATAAGCGTTTCTTTGTGAATCCAATGTTGCTACCTATCTCCAAAACTAATTATCCAAATTTGATTTTATTGTCAGTGATTTAGAATTTATCGGTGAGTGGTTTTAGATAGGTTTGACGGTAATAACTCACCTAAGGGCGCTGCAATGACTTTGATGTTTTGATGTCAGGGGGTGCTGCAGTAAACGTTTCTTTGTAAAACCAATGTTGACACCATTCTTTAAACTACGTGTTCAATCTTTTATGCTGTTTTCAATAATGGGTTAGAAGTTTATAGGTGAATGTTTTTACATATATGTTATGGCGATAACTTATCAGGGGCGCTGCAGTAATGTTTTTTGTAAAAACTAATTTCGCCGTTCAACTTTAAAATTACTAATTCGTTTTGGATGCGGTTTTTGGTTATGAGTTATTATTTTATTGGTGCATGTTTTTATTTATTTATTTGAAGGCTTACCAACTAAATATATACTACATATTTTTTAATGTTAAAATACATTGCTATATATTTTGATTTATGTATATATCTAAATTATAGGTAGGCACTGCATTCTCAAATCTTTCAGTAAGGAAAGGTAACAACTAAAACTAATTTAAATTAAGATGTAATCTTAAATCTATTTCTAGCAAGAGAAACAAAACATGTTCTTAAATAAGTGTTATGATACTAACTGACCAGGGGGCACATCAGTAAATATTTAATTGATCCAAAATTTAACTACTGATTCATTTTACATATAGTTTTCATCAATAATATATATTTTAATTAAGCCAAAATTATCTACTGAATCGTTTTACATATAGTTTTGTGGTTGATTAGTAAAGATTTCCAAATAAGTGTTGCGCTGCAGTAACATCAAGTCCAATTCAGTGATTGATTTGTGAAATTTCTCAAACATGTTTTACTGTGGCAACTCACTGGGAGGCGCTACAGTATTATGCGTATTTTTTTTTACATGTACATTTTATGTGCTGTGATCTATAAAAACTCTCATTTCATTTCATTTCATTTCATTTCAAAAACTCTCCGACTCCAATTATAACTTTAATTTAAATATAAATAAGTATAGCAATAAAATATCTCTAAATCAGTCACATTACCATAAAACTACATTTTATGAAGTTCATAGGGTCAAACAAATTCTAAGAGGCGAGGGTTTTTCAATTTAATATGTTACGTTTTTTCAATGATATTTTTAACCGTCGTGGGGTTTTTCATAATTTTAATTTTGTTTTTATTAATTATAATGTATGTCCCCACCATGAATGATGTCGTTAGTATGGGACAATTTTTTTTAATTTTTGTGCATATGCCTAACTGATATTTGTGCATATGATTGACATATTCCTCAATAAGTTACTACTTTAAATACTCATGAATATGTAGATATTACCACATTTATTATTTCAAAAATATTTAACTTTGTCATTATATTTAATTCCGGTTGATTCTGTGATCTTACTTGTCTACCAACATTATAAAATGTCACCAAAATGATAAAAAATTTAATCTTTTCATCATATAATTGTTTAATTTCGGCGGATTGTTTTATGATTTCAGTTCATCATTATTTCATTTCGGTATAAATATGAACAGCGGTTGAAATTTTCATAATTTCAATTGTCCATATTATCACTATAAATATAAGTGTTTCATAAATTCCTCAGTTTCTCAAGTAGTCGAGGATCATCAGCGGGAAATTAAGGTAAGGTACAACTTAAACATTTGTGTAAATTTTTAAATGGGAAAAGTGTCAAAATTAACACGCTTAAGGTCTACCAGCTCGACGATAGGACGGCGGCGCAACTACAACATCTAATCATTGTCTATAGACCAGGGTTGTTTGTCTCTTACCATCAGGAGAGTCGTCTTATCCTATAAAAAATCTTCGTAGAATGTCCTACTAATAATATAAATGCGAAAGTTTGTGAGTATGTACGGTTGTATGGATGTTTGTTACTCTTTCACGAAAAAACTATTAGACAAATCGGATGAAATTTTACAATAATATAGTTTATACATGAGCATAACGTAAAGACAACTTTTAACTGACTACATCAAAAACAACAAGAAGAACAATGGACAAGAAGAAGTTGATTCTTTGAATTTGAGAAATAAATTCTTTGAGCAGAATGCATTCTTTGGTTTGAAAAGTAGGTGTTCTGCTGCCCATTTTTTCGCGCCTCAACCTAGTTTTTTTTTAAATATCTTCAATGTACATGACTTTTTTACAACTTTATTACATGTAAATAGATATAAAGTCGATAGGTTATACTTTAGCGGTCATATATATATTTTATAGCGATTGGTTTGGTAGTGGTAGTTTTTGTAATCAAGTAAGTCAGGTTTTTGCAGTTTTTCTGTGTTATACTTATTTAAGTCGGGTATAGCCATTATATTATGTGCGCGTTTTGATGACCGACTACACATATTACTCGTGGGTGAAACCACGGGCAACAGCTTGTTTAGCTATAATTAAGCTAATGGTTTTCAGGCAAAACCTTGCTTTCAATAAAAAAAAACATAATAATAGTTAATATCGAAACCAATGACAGAACGGGAACTTAAGACGGCAAAAGGATTAAAGTGGTGCTATTAAGCAAAAAATGTTATATTTTTAAATTTTCTTTATTTATACGTCTTCTTAATAAATAATAGAGGTTTCTAAGACATTCTAACTTTTCAGTAAGCATGAGCGAGTCCATGAACACCATGTGCGAGGCCATGACCATAGCCGAGGTGGCCGTAGGAGCTTGGGGCTGGGTGGGTCTGCGACAGGGATTGGGTGGCTACAGAGCTGGCTCCAGCGTGGCCGGCGAGCAGGGGAGATGCGATACCGTGGCCAGTGAGGGGAGCGGCGAGACCGTGTCCGGCAATACCGTGGGCGGCGACACCGTGGGCAGCGAGACCGTGGCCAAGTCCGTGACTGTAGGCAGCTGGGGATGGGTAAGTTTGAGTCAGGGACTGGGTGGATACAGAGTGGCTACCGGCGAGTCCATGGGCGGCGATACCATGACCAGCGAGAGGAGCTGCGATACCGTGAGCGGCGATGGGTGCAGCGTATCCGTGGGTGGCGATGGGAGATGCATATCCGTGGGCAGCAATACCGTGAGCACCGTGACCGGCTAACTGGCGAGCGACGATCGGGGCGACGGCAGCGGCGGCGCCGTCTTGTTGGGCATGAGCGGTTTGGGCGGCGTTCAGTGACAACCATGCGTTATCTTCAGCGGCATTTATAGCTTGCCCTTGGAGTTCGGCAGCTTGGTCGTGGTATTCACGGGCGGCGTCTACACTGGCACGAGCGTGGTCGGCAGCCTCAACATGGGCGTCAATGGCGGCGCCCTGGATGTCGCCGGAGGAGATGGTAGGGGCAGCATGACCTAGGCCTAAGGGGGTAGCGTGCCCTAGGGTAGCACCGTAGCCGAGACCAATACCAGCTCCGTAGCCGAGACCAATGCCGGCACCGTAGCCGAGCTGACTCTGGCCATACCAGCCAGAGGGCGCTGCTACAGCGCACGCGAGGACGGAGGCGGCTACAATCTGAAAATATCAAACAAGTATTATAACTATCAAACGTGTTTAGGGATCTTCTGACCTTAATTTCAGGGTTGATCTCTAGTTTTAAATTATTTCCTTGTCTAGTTTCATCAAAACCAGGTCAGGTATTTTATCTTAATAGGTTTATCAGTTTTATTACAGCTTTTTATTAATATTTAAAATTCCGTTTAGCTTAATTTTAGATTAACGTTAACTTGTTCCGGAAATATTTAATAAAATTTATATTGTAGTATCTGTCACTCGTATGTCTTTTTGACCAACTTGTGTCAACTGATATCAATATATAGATATAAAGTAATATAAACCCAACGAACCAGGAATCTCATGGTGTACTTCTAATCAAGACTGCTCAACAGTTACTGATAGTTTTGGTTCGCGTCACTTGCCTTATATAGTTAATTAAAATGAAATTACACGAAGTAAGCGGTCTCTTTCAAGGGCGGAACACGCGGGGAAATGCAATTTGAAGTACAATAAATCATTTCCTGAAATGTTACTGGTGCCAGCTGATTCTAAAAGGATAAGAGGAAGAAATGAAGAAGGACAGTGAGGTAATCCGGGATAAAGTTCAAAGTTCAAACTGGAAGAAATCTCAGTATATAATATCTCTATATAGTCCATTGAAAAGCTACATCTGGGGTTGCGTTTTTGAGAGGACACAATTTTATTTTTTTGAAGTGTGGGGGTTGGGGTCAGTGTAAAGCTAAAACCAAGTTTATGGGGTCGCCACCCCTGTCCCTCGGCCGCCATCTTGAAAATAGGGGTTGAAATGGTTTTTACGATGTATCTCTTAAACTATTCATCTGACAAAAAAAATAATTATTCTTTGTTGCAAATTAAATTTTTTACAACTTTAGTTCAGTAACTTTTTGTCGTAAAACTATAAATAAAAATGAAATTCGAGAAAAAAATTTTTTTTGGTATAACTTTTTTCAACCATTTCAACCCTTATTTTCAAGATGGCAGCCGTGGGACAAGGGTGGTGACCCCACTAACTTGGTTTTAGCTTTACACTGACCCCCCCTACACTTCAAAAAAATAAAATTGCGTCCTCTAAAAAACGCAAGGTAAGGCCTAAAAAATGGACATACCAAAAGGTGTGGTCTATTTTAATGGACTGCACCTTTTGTGTATATTTTTAATAGATTTTAAATACACGAGAAATTACTCGTGTAACATCCGAGGGTCGTGTCAAGAGTCTCCGACGTCAGCGTGCTTGTCTAGAGAGAGTCATGAATGTGGAGAAAGCTATGCAGTAAATAAATAAATATACAGAAGTAATAGCACATACATACCTACAGAGCACATCAATTATTAAGAAGTTGTAAAAAAGTTTTGAATAGGTATTAAGAAAATTAAAAAAAACTAATGTTATTTAACATTATCTATATTTTTCCCCTGTGTTAGTCCGGGTCCTTTGTCAGGCAGCTCGTAAGAGGCGAGCATACCTTTTTTTAATGTAGTCGGTTAAAAAGATGCCTATGTCATTTATTGCCTATTTTTCAAGGTCAACTCTATCTCTGTACCAAATTTCATCAAAATCGGTTCATGCGTGAAAGCGTAACAGACAGATTGACAGACAGACAGACAGAGTTACTTTCGCATTTATAATATTAGTATGGATATATTATCTATACAAATAACTAAAATTGGCATGTCTGAATGTAATATTAAAATAACCGCTTTTTACTAAATAATATAGGTACCAAAATAATATTTTTAGAACTTTTCACTTTTTTAATTTTCACACTGGCAGACTGATATATGTTTACTGTGAAGGAGGCTTCAAAGTGACTTAGGCCACTTTTTGTCCCATATTGAAGCTGATTTATTTGTCCTTCTTTCACGTCACAACATATTTAGGAGGTTGGAGGTAAATAAAGGCTACTTTTTGACCTTTTTTTAAAAATAGTTTTCTATGGGAGAGCAATTTTAATATATGGACATAGCCAGGAGAAATATTTGGGTAAAAATAATGTATGACTGACATCCGTCAACGTGACCTTCATATTATGTTGAATGTAGTTTTACGTAAGGGAAGTCAAGTGAAAGGTTAAAACGTCACCCGGTAGTAAAAGATAGCGGTGCCAACTCTGATGCACATCTCTAAAGTTATTTGCTATATTTTTCTAAACAGCAAGAGAAATAAAAAAAAATTGTCGTATCAAATTTGTTATAAACCCCGCCCTATTTCTGTTGCCGCTATGACAGCAAGTACTAATTATATAAATACGGAGACCTAAGGGGGTAGCGCGGCCTAGGGTGGCACTGTAGGCGAGACCAATCCATGTCCTTCATAAATACTGCCATACAACAAACTTGATTTTTGGCAGTTTTTATAGATTGACGGATTTTTTAGATTTAGTTAGTGTCGCAGAATTCCCGCCATGTTGTGTTTATAATTTTATTCGCATTTCGTCTGCGACCTCGTCAGCGTGTCAGTTAGAAATTCCAGATCTTTGTTGATATCGTACAGTGATGAAACACACACAAATATTAAGAACGTTAAATCCAAAAACCTGAAGGTTTTTTAGCGAATGACTGTCTAAATATGTTGTATTAAATTTTTTTCTGGTATTTTTTGATCTCCTTTGTAGTGAGTGGTGAGCATAGTCGGTGTCTGAGTTTGCGACATACGGCCTCGAGTTCGATTTGATTTGAGCATAACGTCTTGGATTGTATTTGTGCTAATTATGGCGACGATCTTACCATCTATATACTCTTGTATATCCCTTCGGGTATATGGGCGAGACTATATTTTTTGGGCATAAGAGCAAATAAGTTCTTAGTCTTTTAAAACATATCAATTGTGTTATGACGTAAGTTGATAGAAAAGTTAATAATTATAACGCAATAAAACTGAAAAACCTGACTTCAACTTGGTTCACATGTCAATATTTTTAAATCTTAATTCATATTTTAAAAAGTAATATAAATAAAATACCAAAATCCTTTCAAGTGTGATTATAAAATTTGAAGAGGAGTTCCTAAGACTACTCCAGAATCCGACCATTAGATCTTGACATGGTGACCAAGGGAACACCTGTGAGGAGATATACCCTTTCAAATAAAAAATAATTATCCAAATCGATTCAGGCGTTTTCGTATAATCTGTGAACCTACCTACATTAAAAAAGATTCTGACGACTTGAGAACCTCCTCCTTTTATCAAATTAAAAAAAAGGAACAGCTCATTTTATTATTTTTGGTGCCGTCAAATAAAACGTTTTTTTTTAAATTTTATTTTTTAAATTTTTTTATTTTATACTTTTTAGTTAGTTATTGCTTAGCAGTTTTCTCAGTGTTATCCTCAGTAAGTCCTTTCATTTGGTACCTTTATTGTAGAAGTGCATTAAAACTAACTAGTCCACCATCTTGGGTATTTAGAATGACCTCGTATATGACATTAGGCTTAGAATGACATCAGTATATTTTCCGAATTGTCCTTTCAACAAACACTTTCATTTAATACCCATATTATCAAAAGGCACTAGACCGACATCTTGGATGTTCCGCCATATTGGATTAAGAATGTCACCTAGCTTACCCATGTATTGTCATCCAAATTGGACATGTTTCCAAAATGTCAGATCAATTGGTTGAAGATAACTTCAAAATTGAGTTGCAAGATTAATTAAAAGCCTGTAAATCACCTTTAACCAACACTGGTACACGACAATGGTGAGCACGTTATTAGTCCTTGTAAATGTAAATGCGCCTTTGAGGGGGAACTGTTCCGATTATAATACGACTGAACGAGTTGGGTAAATATGGCGGCGGGTTTGTTTGCGATGCACAATATCAGCTGTTCGCCGGAACAGGAAGTGCAAGTAGTTGAATCACTACTCACTTCTGGGTGTAATGGGCTTACATGTAATTAAAATGGCTAGAGGCTTTGATTTTCAAAGTTAATTACTTCAAGAGCTGTTTATCTTTTATAGCCTAATGCCGATACCATAAAGAAAGGAAAAAAATATATTAAAGAATAAAACTTATTGGAAAAGGAAGATAATATAATAAAAATAAATTACGCTCGATTTGATGTAGGGGAATGGGGTTTAGGGTTTTAAAAGTAAAAATTGGTTTATCTTGATTTCCGCCAAAACCATAAGTCCTGGGAAAAAGTTTATTGGAAAAGTTGTATTCGATAGAATGATCTACAACTTTTGACATATATGGTTTTTGACATATATTCCCGTGCGAGTCGAACCCGCATTCAGCCGATTTTTTAATTTAACTTAACATTTTTTTTACTTTTCTCCTTTTTGTAAAATTAACGCGTTTTGTAACAGTATTTACAATAAATATTTCCATTCTAATAAATTGTATCCATGAAACATATATTACCATTGAAGAGGGACCTGTTGGAACATTTTAAAAATAGAACAAAATTCCTTTTGAAAACTGCAAAAAGCTCTTAGGCTACTCTGTTTAGTCTGGCGACATTTCACGACTGATTGATCGACGATGATAACAGGGGAATCCAAACACAAGTATACATTAGATATTCTATATTGTTCATCGTTGGCGCTTGGTGAAACTTCCACATATTCATATTATAAATTAGAAACACATGTACTTTATCACATATAACTTATAATTGAAAACTATTTTTAAATAGCCAACCGGTTTTGCCTTTTACAGCATCATCAGGGCTAAAACTTAAGTTAACTTATATAAAATAAGTTATATGTGAACAAGTATACATTAGGTTGGTTGGTAAGCATATTTTGATATTCTCAAAATTAGTATGATATTGATTTCCTGTATAAAAATGAAAATATTTATTTTTTAATTTTTTTTTATAGAAGAGGAGGCAAACGGGCAAGTGGGTCACCTAATGGTAAGTGATCAGCGCCGCCCACGAAAACCCGCAACACCAGAAGTATCACAGATGCGTTGCCGACCTTTAAGAATGGAGGTGGTATGCCCTTTTCTTGAAGGTTCCTAAGTCGTATCCGTTTGGAAATACCGCCGCTGGTAATTTGTTCCATATAGATGTAGTACGAGGCAAAAAATATCATTTATTTGAGGGAAACCTGTTTAAATAAGAAAATTATTTAATTATATCCCACAGAATAAATATCGTCACTCTCATATCTAGTGAGAGAACCCGGGATCGATTGTTGTCATCGGGCAATCGGGCAACTTGTTTTTTAGGTTCATCTGAAAAACATAACTTTACCTGATATTGGATTGTATCCGATATGGCAAGGGGCTTACCATCAGTCACATCCTGGGACCTGGTCGGCAGTCAATCGTGGGTGCATATATACCTCTATCCACCCCTGCGGGGTTAAGGGCGCGATAATATTTATTTATTTTATTTTCACACAAATTTAAAAACAAAAATTTGTCCAGTCGTTCTTGAGTTATAAATGTTGTAACTAACACGACCTTGTTATAGGTATGTATACAACTAGCTGTTCACGCGACTTCGTCCGCGTTTTTATTTAACTATAAAAAAAATCTAAAATATAAGTATAGTCTAATCTAAGCCGTTCCTTATTACATCAGCTATCTGCCAGTGATAGTCCCGTCAAAATCAACCCAGCCGTTTCAGACATTAGAGGTACAAACAGTCAGACAGACAGACAAAAATTCTAAAAAATGTTATTTTGTAAACCTTGTGTACCTTGTAAACACACATATGCATGTAGTAAAAAGCGGTTATTTGAATATTACATACAGACACTCAAATTTTATTAATTTGTATAGATATAGGTACATATACTACATATATTAGGATGGCCCAAAAATTTTTTTTCGGGTATCGTACCAAAATATGCAAGTTTTCAATGTTTTTAGGGAGACTCCCTCTTGAAACTGCAGCTCAAGAAATTTTTTTAAAGAATCGCTCCAAATTTTTAAATAATATCAATATAGTAAAAAGAATGTACACACATAAAATGTTTATTATCCCCGAAGAGGTAGGTGTGCCAGTGTATCTATGACTCGTAAGTCCAGTATACTAGAACACCCACAATTAGCCAAAACACTAGGGCCCTGATGTGATAGGTGGCAAGCCTATCGCCATTACGGGCACATTCCAATCCCGGGCGATGTAATGCTTACTCAGTATAATCTGAAAAACATTTAAGAAAAGTTGCCCCACCTGGGAATTGAACCCGGGACCTTAAGCGGTTAACGGTCTTAACAGGCGACAGCCCTACCGTTACACCATAGAGGCAATTATGATAATGATTATGATTACTATGCTACTGCACTACCTACCCTCTCAGTATTTATAAAAAAGGCAGACGCTTCACTTCCAATATATACAACATTAATATTTTGTTAGATTTAGCGTACCTAAATCTAGTCTATCGCTTCATACGAAATTTCCAGCTAATTAGATTCCATATCAAATATCTACATTACAAATTGCTACAAACGTCAATACCAATTATTGTACTTAATTAAAATACTGCATTTAAACATGTACCAAAATGTATAATTTTGTTAATAACATACCTTGTACGTAATACTTCAATGCTATCAATAACGTAACATTGTAAAACAAAGTTACTTTCGAATAAAAATAATGTATTTTTACTTGTTTTCATAGCGAATGGACAGAGACTGTAATTTTCAACATAAGACAAAAAAAAACGGCCAAGTGCGAGTCGGACTCAGGCAAGAAGTGTTCCGTACTGTATCCAACAACTATAAAAAAGGCGTTTAAAATATTTTAGTAGCTCTTGAAGTAAAATTTATATAATACTAGCTATCCGCCCGCGGCTTCGCCCGCGTGAATTATTTTAAAATCCTAGACAACTTTTAACTCATAATACTTATAATGTAAAGACATACCCTCTTTTTAATTTAGTCGGTTAAAAGTTACCTATGTCCTTCCTCAAGGTCAATTCTATCTCTGTACTAAATTTCATCAAAATCTGTTCAGTGGTTTAGGCGTGAAAGCGTAACAGAC